>CAKNWT010270628.1:369-10439 GCA_932066315.1 Andricus coriarius
TATTGTATTATCAAAAAGAAAAGGGGATTTTTTTTAGAATAGGTGAAAAGGAAGAATTTCAAGAAAACATGTGGAACTAAGAAAAAAAGGGGAAGACTGTGCACCCTGTACAAAGAAGTTTGATTTACACAATTATAAATCCAATACTATAAATTTACTTTTAGAAATGAAAGAACATCGTTATTTTATTTAATATAAAAATTTATTACACAAATTTAATCAGACTCGAAAAGTGAAGGGAGGGGAAGTGATGGGGCGTGGAGCGAGAGAAATTAGGGGAATGAAGGGGAGGGATAGTAGGAAAGCGTTGGTGAGAGGATGAGGGGAAGTGAAAGTTCGGGAAGCAGGACAGGGGAAGTGAGGAAATAGTTGAAAGGGGAAGTAGAGGAGGGAGAAGTAGAAGGATTATGGGAAATGAGGGTGAGTAGGGACATGTGGTTGGAGAAGTAAAGGAGGGTAAGTAGTGGGGCGGAGAGCAAGGGGAAGTATATGAATGGAGAAGTGTTATAGGGAAGTGAGAGTGATGAGGAAAGGGCAAGTGATGGTTGGAGAAGTGGGATAGGAGCATTGAGGAGAGGAGAAGTGAAGGCAGTAGTAGTAGAGGAAATGAGGAGAGGAGAATTACAGAAGGCAGACGTAGGGGACGTGAGAAAAGTAAGAAAAGGGGAATTATGAAAAAGGGGAACTAAGTGAAAGGAGGGGGGAGGGACAGTATGGGAGGTGGAGATTTGAACGACATAATTCTCGTCCTAATAGGTTAGGAAAGTCTCTTTTGTAGGCGCGCAGTACCTACTTTGACTATTATTTTTTTTTTTAATGAAACTTTAATTTTTCTGCGCGTAATTTATGATGTAAGTCTTAAAATGAAATTGCTGGTGCTTATAGATGTAAGTAGGTAATCGCGTGCTTTGTCCGAGATATATTAAGGTTTTAAAAAGCGAGTTTTCTCTTTTTGTTTTCTGTTTTTTTATTTTTCCGAGCAGTTAGAACTTGCAACATAAAAGTTGACCTACATGTTCAGGTCGAAAGCACATTTCAGGGGTTGCGGCTTGAAACAGTTCCCGAGTCTCTCGAGATAGTCAGCCTTGCCGACTAGACGTCCTCTCTAATGTTGTTAATCGCAAAGTTTAGATTCTGTCCACAAGTTTGTGGACACTGCGAGACGAGAGATGGGACGTTACGCAAAACTTTTCAAGTCCAAGTTTGCAAAGGGGGTAATGGACCATATTTAGAGAGTTGCACGAATTTCAAGTTGTACTTACGGTTTTAGAAAATTACACGTCTCTGGAATTGGAAATGAGATAGCTTACGGTTTAAGGACTGCCATTCACGAAATACAAAGTAGGGGTGACATTTAAATTGCAAGGGCAAATACTCGTCTTTTCTGAAATTTGCACTTTAGAACTTGATGAAAAATATTTATGAAATTCCTATCTAGCACTCAATTTTTATGAGTTTTTTATATAATATTGTTCAATCGCGATTTAAAATTCCTTTGAAGGAATTTTTTTTAAGGGCCGAACGGGAATCTACGAGAAGTAAACGCAGACTTCACTGCCCAAAATGTGCCTCAAACAAAGACAATAATTGTAGATATCATATTTATAAAGATTTAAAGTCGAAATACATTGAATTTTCATCAAAATATATATATATATATATATATATATATATATATATATATTTGCAATTAAAATAGATGAATTTCATATCGAAAAAGATGAATTTTTAATAAACGTGTTGAGTTTTTAAGCTAAGAAGTCGATTTTTTTTACAAAAACCATTTGACGCTAAAACCTGAAAAAATGCATTTTGAACAAAAAAATTCGTTTTCAAGAAAGAAGGATAAATTTTCAATCAAATAGTTGAATTTTCAACCAGAAATAAATTTCAAACAAACAGATGTATTTACAACGAAATAGTTGAACTTTCAAGCAAAAGATACAAACCAAGAAAGATTTTTTAGTCAAGAAAGAAACAAAATTCAAACAAATTGTAAAATATGTATTTTCAACAAAAAGCTCATTTTTAAACAAAAATATTTAAAGTTTCTACCGAAACATTGAAATTGCAAGCCAAAAAGACGAATTTTCTCTAAACAGTTGAACTTTCAAACACAAAATATGAATTTTCAACAAAAAAATTAATGTTTAACTGAGAAACAAACCTGCTACAAAATACATGAATTTTTAACTATGAGGCATCATTTTTAAACCATTGATGGAATAGTTACAGTTCCAGTTAACAAAATTAATTTTTATCTACAGAAATTACTTTTAGACAGAATAGTTAAATTATCAACTAAAATCCTAAATCTTCAACAAATAGAATAAAATTTTCACAAAGCAGTTGAATTTTTAACCAAATAGATGAATTTTCAACTAATTGATGAATTTTTTAACTGGAAAAGATGAATTATTAACCAAAAAGTTGAGTTTTCTATCAAAAACATTAATTTCTACCAAGAATTCGAATTTTCAACAAATAACATGAATTTTCAACTACAAAAGATCATTTTTCAACCAAAAATGTAATAGTTCAATTTTCAGTTGAAAAAAATTAATTTTCAAACACAAAATATAAATTTTCAACAAAAAAATTAATTTTTAACTGAGAAACACACTTGCAACAAAATACATGAATTTTTAACTATAATGGATCATTTTTAAACCATTAATGGAATAGTTACAGTTTCGCTTAACAAAATTAATTGCCATCTAAAAAAGTGACTTTTGGACAAAATAATTAAATTTTCAACTAAAATAATGAATCTTCAAAAACAAAATAAATTTTTCACAAAGCAATTCAATTTTTAACCAAAAAGATGAATTTTCAATTAAATGATGAATTTTTACTGGAAAAGTTGAATTATTAACCAAAAAGTGTACAAAATTAATGTTCAAACAAAGTCATGAATTTTCAACAAAAGCGATTAATTTTCAAAACTGGAATAGTTGACTTTTATACCCGAAAGATAAATTTTTAACTAAAATTATGAATCTTCAACTAAAATAATTGAATGTTCAACCAAAAAGGTAAATTTTTAACCAAGAAGAATAATTTCTACCAAAACAGACGAATTTTCAACTAAAAAGAGATCAGTTTTCAATAAAAAATTTAATAGTTAAATATTCAATTAAAAAATTAATGTTCAAACAAAGTCATGAATTTTCAACTAAAACGATAAATCTTCAAAACTGGAATAGTTGACTTTTATACCCGAAAGATAAATTTGCAACTAAAATGATGAATCTTCAACTAAAATAATTGAATGTTCAACCAAAAAGGTAAATTTTTAAGCAAGAAGAATAATTTCTACCAAAACAGACGAATTTTCAACTAAAAAGAGATCAGTTTTCAATAAAAAATTTAATAGTTAAGTATTCAGTTAAGAAATTAATGTTCAAACAAAGTCATGAATTTTCAACTAAAGCGATAAATGTTCAAAACTGGAATAGTTGACTTTTATACCCGAAAGATAAATTTTCAACTAAAATGATGAATCTTCAACTAAAATAATTGACTGTTCAACCAAAAAGGTAAATTTTCAACCAAGAAGAATAATTTCTACCAAAACAGACGAATTTTCAACTAAAAAGAGATCAGTTTTCAATAAAAAATTTAATAGTTAAATATTCAGTTAAAAATTAATGTTCACCCAAAGAGATGAATTTTCAACTAAAACGATTAAATAAATATTTAACTGAAATATTTACATTTTCCGTAAAAAAAAAAAATTACAACCAAAAAGAAAACTAATTAACAAAAAAAAATATATTTCCAAACATTTTCAAGCAGAGTGATACATTTTTATGAAAAGTTAACCTTTTTTGTTAAAAAAATTCATTTGGAACAGAAAAAAAACAACAAAATAATTCAAATTTCAACTGACATAGATTAATTTTCAGAAAAAAATTAATTTTCAGCCAAAGAAATATTTTTCAGCAAAGTAGCTCACGTTTCAACCAGAGAGATGAATTTTCAATTAAAATGATGAATCTTCAACCAAGAAAATGAATTTTTAACCAAATAATACAAGTTTTAACCGAATAATTAAAATTTCATTCCAAAAAAGATGAATTCTGAACGAAAAATGTAATAGTTGATATTTTAACCACAACAGATTTTAATTTTTATTTAAAAATAGTTAAATTCAACCAAAAGAGACGATTTTGCATCATGAAAATATTTTTCAGTCAAGATAGAGACAAAATTGCAAACAAATTGTTGAATTCTCAAGGGAAAAGGTACATTTTAAACCAAGAAGATTGATTAATAAAAATTAATTTCAAACAACCAAAACGAATTGTCAACAAAATAGCTAAATACAGTAATATAAAGCTACTTTTACAAATGAACAATCATTTTTATTCACTTTAATAATGCAAAAAAAAAACTTAAACACCCTCTAGAAAAAATTTTCTAACTTAAAAAAAGATTCTCTGATATTTCCCTGTTTTTCCTGGTATATAAAAATTGCCTGATAATTCCAGGTTTTCCAGGTAGGGTAGACACCCTGGTTTGGCTTTTCTAGCTTGAATTCAGTTCGAATTTAAGGGGAAAACGAGAAAAAGAAAGAAAAGAAGAATTTTTTTCAAATAGACGCAAAAAGAGAAATTCTTGTTGAAAAAGGGGAGAAAAGGAGAAAGAGTGTGCGAAATGAAAAAGTAAAAGTGAGACTTTTCGTCTTGCTTGCTTGAACCCTGAAGTGGATCAAGTCAGTGAAATGTTTCGTTCTCACGATTTTCAGACTCGTGTCTGTAAGCTACTGGACGTCGGCCAAAATCTTCGCTTGACAGATTATATTTTTGCAGTTTTCCGAACTGGGACTCGGCAGGATTACCAACCCGAAAGGATCGACCTGCTGAGGTCGTTAAAACTTTTAAACCTCGAATACAAGGCTCGACACAGACGTGCTAAACTACAGAAATTCCTATATATGTCCTATCAGCACTACATCCAGAGTAAAGTAGAACGAAGCCCGGTTTCCCTAAAAATTTTAGATGAGTCTGCAGGTGCATTTTTAGCTATACTTCAAAGGTCAAGAGGATGCTTCATAAAGCGATAATACTCCATTCTGAATACGCAATAAATAACTGAGGCACAGAGTTGCCAAATTGTTTTTGGGAAACCTTCTCTGCCAATAATTAGTTTTACTGGTTTCTCTGACGAAGTATTTTGTCAGTGCTTTTTTATGTCGAGTGAACATTTTGACCCCATTTTTCGAGACAATTCAATAAGTTTTATGTAATTTTCTACAACTCTATCAAATGGAAGAGAAACCGGTAAAAATGAGGTTTCGATAATAAGTAAATAGAATCAATTTCTTACAGAACCTGCTTGAGTTTGTAGTAGTCGACCATAAAATTACTCACCTGAAACAGAAAGAAAAGAACATTCGTTAGAATTAAAGTAATAGCTTCCTTTCATAATTTGTTCCAAGTTTAAACTTTTGTATAGATTCTTAAATAAGTTAAAGAATATTGAAAAATATTGTTATTATTTCGTCAGGATTGACAAAAAGCAAGTAAACTTGTACTACTTTTTCAAATATATGTATATTATATTCTTATGAAAATGAAGAGGACACTGTTTATTTTTATATATTGAAGATAAAATTTAATAATTTTATCGTCCGTTTTAATAAGCATATTCATAATTTCGTGGAAACATTTTAGAGCTACAAAATGTAATGTGCACGTTAAATTTAACGTGGAGTATCTGCCAGATAGATGATTGTAAATTCTTGGTCATTTCCCGGAAATTTGCATGTTATGGCGCAGAATTTTAATTCTTTTGGAAATCTCCCTGATATATGTTAGGATTATAGTTCTTGTCCAGCATTCCTTCTACTAATCAATCATAATTCTATTTGAAAATTCCCTGCTCCAAATCTAAATTGTAATTGTATTGGAAAATTCACTGTTTATGAATTACATAAGTGCAACGAAAAATTTCCTGCTCCAACTCAAAATTATAATTTTTCTTGAAAATTCACTGTTCAAAATCAGAATTATGCTTCATTAGACTTATTTTTTATTCCAGGTATAACGCCGAATTATAATTCTTTTGGAAAATTCCCGGAACTAACTGAAAATTATCAATCTTTTAAAAAATTTCCTGTTCAAAGTCAGAATCACAGATAGGTATCTCAGAATATTCGATTCATAGCCTATTAAAACGTTGATTAAGTCGTTCAAATCTTAACGTTCCTGTATCACTTCCCGCCTCACTCCCCTTGCCCACGATCGATACAACTCCCTCGCAACGGATAATAACATCCTTTAGCAACGGTCAACATCAACCCTTAGCAACGCTCAATAACATCCCCTAGAAGCGCGTCATAACAACCCTTAGCAACGGCCAATAACATTCCCTAGAAACAATAAATAACCATCCATAGCAACGATCATTATGCAACTCTAGCAACGGACAATAACAAGTCTTAGAATCGGTCAATAACATCCCCTAGCAACGGCCACTAACACCCCCTAGCAAAGGTCAGTAACAACCCTTATCAAATTTCAACAACAATCCTTCGCAACGGAAAATAACAGCCTTTCGGAATGATCAATACAACTCCCTAGTCATGGACAACACCTAGCAACGGTTAATAACAATCTTTAGCAAATGTAAATAACAACCCGAAAAAACGGATAATAACCACCCTTAGAAACGGTCAATAACAACCCCTAGAAACTAACAATAACACTTAGCAACAGACAATAACAGCCATGAGGAAAGATCAATAAAAATCCTTAGTAACGGGCAATAACAAACTGTAGAAACTTTTAATAACAACCTTTATCAACAGTCAATAACTTCCCCTAGCAACGGGTAATAAAACCCCTTATGTACGGTTTATAGCAAGTCTTAGTCACTATCAATACATCTTCCCAGCCACGTACAATAACATCCCTTAGCTACAGTCAATAAAAAACCTTAGCCATAGTCAATAACATCTGCTAGAAACGGTTAATAGAACTCCTACCAACAAATAATAACAACACTTAGCAACGGTCAAAATCGTTAACAATACACAGACAATAACATCCCTTAGCGAAGAACAATAAGAGTCCTTGGGAATGATTAGTAAGACTCCCTAGCAACGGACAATAAAAAACCATAGAAACGGTTAATAACAACAGTTATCACTGGTCAATAACATCCTCTAGTAACGAGTAATAACAATCTATAACTACTGTCAATAGCATCACTTAACTACGATCAATACACTTTTCAAGCCAAGGAGAATAACACCCATTACAATCGGTCAAAAACAACTATTACCAAAGTCATCAAACACTTGATAACGGTCAATAAAATCTCCTCGAAACGGTTAATAACAACTCTCAGCAACAGTTCATGACAAACCTTAGCGATGGTCAACAAAATACCCCAGAAGCAGGGAAAAACAAACCTTAGCAAAGATCAATACAATTTCCTAGACCAATCCAATGACAAATCTTAGCAGCAGTCAATAATAACTCCCAGCGACAGTTAATAATAACCTTTCGCAACGGTAAATTACATTTTCTAGAACCGGTCATAACAACTCTTAGCAACGGTCATCAACATCCCCTAGCAGCTCACAATAACAACCCTCAGCAACAGATAATAACAGTCATTAGGAAAGATACGATCTATAGCAACCTTCAGCCACGATTAATACACCTTCTTATCCACGGACAATAACATTCCTCAGCAAAGATCATAAAAACCCTTACTAACGGTCAATAACATCTCCTAGAAACGGCTGATAAGAACTCTTAGCAAGGATTAATACAACACTTAGCAACGGCCAAAAACTTCCCCTAGCAACGGACAATAACAACCCTTAGCAACAAACAATAACAGTCCTTGGAAAAAATCAACACAACTCCCTTGCAACGGACAATAACAAACCATATAAACTTTTAATAACAATCTTTATCAACAGTCCATAACATTCCCTAGCAACGAGTAATAAAAATCTATAACTACTGTCAATAACAACACTTGACGACGATCAATACACTATTTAAGCCACGGAGAATAACATCCATTTAAACAGTCAAAAACAACTATTACTAAGGTCAGTAACATCTCCTTTCAACGGCTAATAACAACTCGTAGCAACAGTCAATAACAATCCTTAGCAAAGGTCAATAAAATACTTGACAACGGTCAATAGCATCTTCTAGAAACGGTTAATAACAACTCTTAGCAACCGCCAATGACAAACCTGAGCAACGATCAATACACTTTCCTAGCCGAATGCAATAACAACTTTTAGTAACAGTCAATTATAACTCCCCGCAACAGTTAATAATAACCTTTAGCAACGGTCAACAATATCTCCTAGAAGCGGTCATAACAACTCTTAGCAACGGTCATTAACATCAACTAGCAACTGACAAGAACAACTCTCAGCAACAGACAATAACACAAATTAGGAAAGATCAATACAAATCGTTAGAAACTGACAATAAAAACCCCTAGCAACAGTTACTAACAACCATTTGCAACAATCAATAACATCCCCTAGCAATATGTAATAAAAACCCTTAGGTACGATCTATAGCAACGTTTAGCCACGATCAAAACACCTTCTTAACCACGGATATTAAGATTCCTTAGCAAAGGTCAATAAAAACCCTTAGCAACAGTCAATAACATCTCCTAGAACCGGCTAATAATAACTACTAGCAAGGATTAATAACAACACTTAGCAACGGCCAAAAACCTCCCCTAGCAACGGAAAATAATAACCCTTAGTAAGAAACAATAACAGCCCTTGAAAAAAATCAGTACTACTCCCCAGCAACGGACAATAACAAACCATAATAACATTCCCTATCAACGGACAATAACATTCCTTAGCAACGGTCAATAATAACCCTCACTAACAGTCAATAACATCTCCTAGAAAAAGCTAATAACAACTCTACGCAACGGAAAATAACATCCTTTAGCAACGAACTATAACAGTTCTTGGAAAGAATCAGTACAACTTTCTAGCAACGGAAAATAAAAACCCATATGAACTTTTAATAACCACCTTTATCAGCGGTCAATAACATTCCCTATCAACGGACAATAACATTCCTTAGCAACGGTCAATAGACTTTCCTAGTCGAATAAAATAACAACTCTTAGCAGCAGTCAATAATAACGCCTAGCAACAGTTAACAACAACCTTTAGTCAGAGTCAATAACATCTCATAGAATCGGGTAATAACAACTCTTCGATACGGTCAATAACAACGAACAACAACATTCCTTAGCAAAGTTCAATAAAAATCCATACCAACGGTCAATAACATCTCCTAGAAACGGATAATGACCATTCCTAGCAAGGATTAATAACAATACTTAGCAACGGTCAAATATCTCCCCTAGTAACGGACAATAACAACCCTTAGTAACCAAAAATATCAGTCCTTGGAAAAAATCAAGGCAACTCCCTAGCGACGGAAAATAACAAAACATAGAAACTTTTAATAACAACCCTTATCAACGGTCAATAACAGCCCCTAGCAGCAAGTAATAAAAACCCTTAGCTACGGTCAATACACTTGCCCAGCCGAATACAATAACAAATCTTAGCTGTTGTCAATAATAACTCCTAGCAACAGTTAACAACAACCTTTAGTCAGGGTCAATAACATCCCATTGAATCGGGTAATAAAAACTCTTCGCTGCGGTCAATAACAACTATGAGCAAAGATTGTAGCATTATTCCACATTTCAAATTATTTATCTTTAACAAGTATTCACTTTTAATCTACTTTAGTTGGTTTGATTCTAAATTTAACTGTATCGCTAAATCTTAGTTATAGAAACATGTCTACAACCGTTGATTTTTCGACGGATTTAATTTTCTCCGTTCAGGAAATTGGTCCCGAATATATACATCGGCACCAATCCTGTAAGAGTATTAAACCTGAAATAAAAGATTTTGTTAGCGACAACGATTAAGATTCCAACTCCAAGTAAATTTACGTTGTGAAAAAGGATGTGGGATCACAAAAGCGAACGAGAGATTTGTGGGGTCCCCTAATTTAACCTATCTTTGCCTTCTTTTACCA
>CAKNWT010270635.1:695-17159 GCA_932066315.1 Andricus coriarius
TTGCGGAAATTTTCGGTAATTTATGGTAATTTATGGCAAATTATGGTGATTTGTCGGTAATTTATCGTAACTTATCGTTCCTAGCTTGATAATTTTTATTATTCACCTCTGATGACACATTTTATTCCCTAGGGAGTGAAAAGTACTTTTCACTCCCTAGGGATTGAACACTAGAAAGTTAGCCCCACTCCATAGAGAATGAAAAGGGCTGAGAAAAGCAATATTGTTCACTTCTTTTAAATTTATTTGTCGCGCACTTTGAAAGAATTTAGATATGCAATCTTGTTTTCTTTGGAAGAGGAAGGAAGAAAAAATGTCTAATAGATGTCAACGAGTTTTACATCAGATCCGGAAACCAAAGACATAGAATGACTTGAACTTTTCTCTTTCTTCCCTCCATGAATGCCAGTGGTTGAAAGCACTAGATCGATTAATACAATAAAAATAAAAAAAGCTTGATACTCGAGTCAGTCAATCACCTCTAAAACCAATTAAAATCCCGAGCTTTTTGCTCGAGTTGCGTCATATTCGTGCACACACAAAGCTTTAGATAAAACCCTGCATTGAAATCATTTAATCCGTGAAACTTTTTTTACGCTCCACAACGCGATAAGAAAAAAAAATTGCAAATTAAATATAGAGTTAAACTTTTTTTAATTTGAATCAAGAGTTAAGCTTTTCTGATATTTCCATTAAGAAATAAATTGTTATATAAGAGAAGTACGAAGTTGAAATTTTTACAACTCATCTAAGGCATTTAAAATAGTGTCAATAGTAGCATAAATTTGTAAAAATAATAGGAAAATAGTGTCATGCAAGTTTTTGAATATTAAATCGAGAAATTGACTATTTTTGTTATCATGAAGTCCTTTCAAATCTTTTAAAATATACCATAAAAGCTTTGAAATCCTTTCAAATTCTTTCTCAAAACCCTGTAATCTATCGTTGAGATTCTCTCAAAATTACTGGAAGGGGCCGTCCATAAATCACCTGATCGGTTTTTCGCTAATTTTCGACCCCCCCCCCCCCCCCCCCTCGTGACTAATTTTGATTAGTCACTGACTAATCAGTTGAGTATCTTCAACTGAAGAATGCCGATATAAATTTTAATTATAGAGAATAGTGTCAACAAACATATCAACTTACACATTGAAACATTCTTTTGTATAAACTTTTATTATATGCCTACGTGTGTATTATGTAACATAAATAACTTTAAATTCTATCACAAATCGTCATTCTCAATTCATAGATTCTGTAAGGAAACGTCCATTAATTACGCAAGGACGATTTTCTTGAATTTTAGACTCCCTTCTTCCCCTTCTTATGCAACATTTTATAGTTTTAATTTATTATATTAACAATAAATCAACTATTCTCATGGTAAATGAGATTTGGAAAAAATTAAGGGATTTCAAAAGATTTGAAAAAATATTATTTTATTATTATTTAATTTATTATTTTTTAATAACCCGAGATTTTTAAAGCTTTTCAGGAATTTCTCGAGGTTTAAAGGGATTATAAAAGGTTTCAGTGTATTTAAAATGATTTAAAGGGATTACCTAAGTTTTCACAATTTTCGAATGATTTAAAAATATTTTAGGAGTTTGAAGACATAACCTAGAACAATTTGAGAGAAAATCTCAAATTTTCAATGGATTCCCGATTTCTAGGGATTTTAATGAATCCGAAACGGCTAATAACAGATTTTAAGGGATTGCAAAGGATTTCAAGAGATTTCAAGAATTTTCGAAATATTTCAAAAGAAATGACGGTATTTTAATTCAAGAGATATCAAAGTATTTTTACGAATCTTAAAGGATGTCAGGGGATTTCATGGAATTTCGAAGATTTAAAATTATTTTCAAAGATTGAAAAAGATTTCAAAGGCTTTTAAAGAATTTTTAGATGTTTAAAGGGCTTTCGATGATTTTACAAAAATTCTAAAGTTCCACTATAATTTAAGAGGGTTTTGTAAGATTTTAAAATATTTAACGGTATTTTTAAAGAATTGACGAATGATATAAAGGAGATTAATAGATTTTGAGAAATTTGAATGGCTCTAAAAATATTTTAAGTGTATTCAAGAGATTCGGAAATATTCCCACGGATTAATAAGGTTTCAATGAATTTTACAAGGATTTCATAGACTTCGAAGGAATCTCGTAACATTTTTAAATATTTCACAGAATTTAACAAATTTTTATTCAATTTCAAAGATTACAAGCGATTTCACAATTTTTAAATAAATTTCGCCAAATCTCAAAGAATTTTCAGGAATTTCCAAGGAGCTTTATCGGTTTAGAGGATTGTCTAACGACTGAGATTAAAGGTCAAAGCATTGACAACTGTCATTTAGTGATTGTGAATTCACTTTTGTTAAAGCTCCTTCGGCTTCAACGAACACATTCTCATCACGCATCTCGTGCTCCGCACTCGATTATGTCCAAAGTGCGAACTTTTCTACGTTGAGTTCAGCTCTGTATTATCAAATTTATATTATATTTATTTATATACCTCCGTCTGGGACTGCTTATTCAAATATTGCAAAATAAAGTAAAAATTTTATTTTCCATGATTACTTTGATATTTGTGCTTAATTTTTTATTTATTTGTATTCTCAGCTATCCTAACAAATTTCGTACCTTGTCTCGTTTTTCCAAAATTGTTTTAAATTTTCAATGTTGTTATTTACGATTGAAACAAAAACTATGCGTCCTACCAAAAAATTATTACGGAAAAATTTGTAGATCTTTTTTGGGTGAACGACTTTTGTTTATTAGTTTTTTTCTCACCTTGTGTCGCTTTTCCACAATTTTTAAAAACAATTTTAATGTTATTTTTTACGAATAAAACAAAAACGACGCCACCCATCAAAAAGTGATTAATAACAAAGTAGATCTTTTTTGTATGTACAATTTTTTTCAATTCTTTTTTTTCCCCTAGATTTTGTCGTCTGTCCAACAAATTGTATTTTTTATATTTAATGTTGTTTTTTACGAATAAAACAAAAACTATCTATCAAAAAGTGATTATTAACAAATTTTTATCTCTTTTTTGAGTGAACAACTTTTGTCTATTTATTTATTTTTCGTACCTTGTGTACATTGTGTATTGAAAAAATGCATTCGTTTCTGGTACATTTACAACCCCATACAATTTTTCGTTTCTTAAATTTCCTTAAATTAAGTTGAATCCACTTAAATTCTAAGAAATTAATTTGAAGACGTGAGGATGACAACTTAATGTCGATTAATTTTTCGAAATTCTATTTTTAATAATTACTCGTAATTTAGGGTACTTTTTATCAATACATATTAAGAACATGTAAAAATCATTTCTCCTTCTACTCGAAAAAATGAATTAGTTAAAAATTATGAGAATGAAAACTGAGTAAGGACCATTTGGGTTTTCCGCTCTAAAACACATGTTTCTTTATTTTTTAGTAGACATCATGTACTGTAAAAATAATTTTATTTTGTATCCCTATTCAGTTATCATTTTGATATTTTCATAAATTGTTTATTTATTATATGGACCAGAAAATACTTGGTTGACCCAACCAAATTTTGTTGTTTTAACCAAATCTTTTCGTAGATGGAGTATTTGGTCGGGGCAATCAAATATTTCGTTGAATCAACCAAAATTTGTTTGATCTAACCAAATTTTCACGTATATCGTTGATTTTAATTCGGAATGTTTTTCTTTTCTGACATATCCTCTTCTTAAATTGTAATTAATTTAAAACTAATTTTGATGGTTGTGAAATTTAAGACATTTCGATAATTTTATAGATTTTTTAAAATAAAACTAGGATAGAGTATTTACATCGAAGTAGTTTTTAGCTAAGTTGTAAAATTTTTGTGAAAATGTGGAAACGCTAACAAATAGAGAGTGGAAAAAAATTGCACTGTTTTTCAATATTTTTACGCCCACTCGCAATATTTTTTTATTAATTTTGAAATTGTATGTTCTACTCTGTAACATTCGGTACCTCTGCGGTAAAATTTTTATAGGTAATATGTTCACCTCGTTTTAACTGTCAAAGCTGGTCGAAGTTAAAACCAAAATTTATCAGAGAAATCACCATTTATTGCAAATTATTAGTAATCATTTTTAACTTGACCGCTTTAAATAATAACGAAATGTATTATATACAGTCCTAAAAATACGTTGGTATCAAATTAATTTAAAAACATTATTTTAAAAATTATTTATTTAATTCTTCACAAAATAAATTTATTTCGAATCCGCTTTCAAAATCTCATTTTTTAATACGATAATAAAAAAAAAATGTAAAAACAAAGTTTATTTAAAATTTAGCTATAATGTTAGGAAGTCCAATCATACAAAAATTTTGGTACCCGCAGCGAGTGTCAATATTTTAACGTAGTAATAATTCTTTTGCAAAAAAATAAAACATTCGATTTTTAATCACTAGCCAAAGCCGATTTTGAAATTTCCATGAAATTTTAATCTTAAAATTCTCTGTTAACTGTATTAGAATTGGCTAACTTTTTGACATGAAAGTTTATTTACCCGATTTCAGATACTTGATATCTCGGGAGCGTTTTTTTATTTTTTATTTTAACTGAAAATTGAATTTCTTATCGCAATCTTTTGCCACAACCATTTTCTCGAAACTGGATAACTTTTGTTAATCTAACTTTGTTGACCTCAATTCAGCAGTACTTGAGCTTGGGAGTGGACTTTTGTTTTATCTTTAGATAGTGATTTCGATTTTGCAGAATTCTTTTTCACTCCCATAAAAAATTCACATTTTGCTGGTTATCTAGTTCTGTACTGCCACCCATCGAATGTGATTCTTGGTTTCTAAAATTGGTATTATAGTTCTATTTTGGGTGTAAAATAATGGAGAAAAAAAGCAATCTGTTTTTTAAAGTTTATTTAAAAATAAAATTGTAGTACAAATTTGACAACATTTTGACAACGACCCTTAAATGCTAATTAAAACTGAAGATAATATCTATATTATTATTCACATTTATATCCAATATTCATATCAGCTTACAGGTATTTACGAAAAATATTAATTACCTGCATGCATCTATTATAAATGAAAAAGTAACTTAACTGTTCTGAAAAATTTTCTCAGACATAAAAAAATACGAAAGTTGATAATTAAAGTAGCGAGAAAATCCCGTATAAGACAGAACGAGGGAAAAAGAATCTATAAGAAAAACAAAGAGCTTTCAAGCTTTTCTGGCTTTGGAAATACCGCAGACTGACATTTGGAGTCCTCTGAGCTTTTTTTGGCCAAATAAACGTTTATTTGAAATCTCGGAGGCTTAAGCCATACAGTACATCGCCACAGCGTTATTGCTCGTATTTACTGAATTGGAAAATACTACGGTCCCTGAACTGCGCCCTAATTAACTCACTAATTATATGATTTATTTCCTTCACTGTTGGCCTTTAACGCCTAGTAAAGTTTCATCTTTTCCTAATTCCTAAGTCGATTATTACCTAAGCTACAATAAATGTAAGTGCTGCTAGTAAAGAAAATTTTTATCATGTATTGAAGGGTGACACAACGTAACGGACGAATTTAATTAATTTTTATCAGTTTTTTAAAACTTAGTAGCACAATTTTTGATTGTCTCATTATCAAATTTATATACCGCTGTAAAGAAACAGGGGTATATTCACTATCAATGTATTTGTTCGTGCTAATTTTATGAACATATTGCTTCCTTATACGGGGTGTCCCAGTACTCAAGGTGCATTTTTATATTTTTGAATTCTCCATGAAAAATGGAGCTGAAAATAATAATGAAAATTGGTGGTGAAGTTAATAATTAATGAGTAATTAACAATTAAAGATTAACCAATTAGAAGCATGCGTTAGATGGGCGACAGTCCATGTGTTACTGATGAGGGTGTGTGCGCAAGTGAACTCTCCTGAATTATTCTGAATTCTTTGACAACTTTTAAATTTTCTGAATTCTTTTGAATTCTGTGACATATTTTAAATTCTATAAATTCTATTATTATTATCTAAAATCATTTAAATTATCTAAATTTTTTTTTAATTCTGTGAATTCTTTTGAAATCTGTGAATCCTTCGGGATTCTCTGAATTCTTCTAAGTTCTCTAAATTCTTCTGAATTCTCTGAATTGTTTCGAAATTTCATGAACCCTTTAAATTACTCTAAATTCGTCGAATTCTCACGATATCACTGAATGTTTAAAAAATTTTTTATAATTATCTTGAAATCATTATAATATGCCTTGAGTTAGTTTGAACTCCTTCTCTTGAATATTTTTAATTTACTTGAAATCTTCAGAATACACGTTGAATTACTTTAACTTTCTTCGAATATTTTGAATCCTGAAGAATTCTACAGAATTCAAAACACTTGAAGGAAATGAAAATAATGCAATGCGTATTCTAAATATATCGAAAGAATTCCGAAAACTGAAACAGAATTCAGAATACTATTTGAATACAAAATATTTCAGAGAATCCAAAATAATTAAAGGTATATTGCTAAGGTTTTAAGAGATCTCAAAAATAAAATTTTTGTTAAAATAATTCTACGTGTATTCAAAAGATTTTAATAGAATTCAGAAAATTTAAATGATCTGGAGGAGTTCAAAGTAGCTTGAAATGTATTCTAATAATTTAAAGATAATTAAAAATCATTAAAAGAATTTAGTGGTCTCGTATGAGAATTAAAAAATTCAGAACAGTTCAAATAATTCAGAAAATTTCAAAAGAATTCAGATAATTGAAAAAAGACCATACAAAGAATTCATAGAATTCTAAATATTTCAGATGATTGGAACTAATTCAGACATTTCAAAAAAACATTTTGAAACACTGCAGTGATACCCTGAATTCAACGAATTCAAAAAAGTTAAGAGAGTTCAGAAAATTTTGAAATAATTCAGAGAATTCAGAATAAATCAGGGAATTCAAAGAATTTGGATGAATTCAGAGAATTCGGAAGAATTCACAGAATTTAAAGAAAAATTAGAGCATTTCAAAAGAAATTAGAGAATACAAAATAATTCAAATGGTTTCAGAGAATTCAAGGGAGTTCAGAGAATTTAAGAGAATTCATACAATTGAGAAGAATTCAGAGAATTCAGAGAATAACGGGAGAATTCAAAAGAATTTAAAGAATTAAGAAGAATTTAAGAGAATTCAGAAGAATTCACAGAGTGCAAAAGAATAAACAAACTTCAAAAGCATTCACAGTATTAAAAAGTTATAGAATTTCAAATTAATTTAGAGCATACAAAAGAATTCATAGAATTCAAAAGATTTCAGAGAATACAAAAGACTTGGAGAAATTCATAATAATTTATGGTGTACTGTAAAGGTTTCAAGATAATTTCGAAAAACTTCAAAAGAATTCTAAGGAGCACAAGTGAGATCTAAGAATTCGTTTGAATTCTGCAGAATTAGAAATACTTGAAGGAAGTTAAAATAATTCAACGTGTATTCTGAAGGAAAATATATTTTCTAAGAATCTCGTATCTCAGTTGCCGTGTGATGTTGCAACATTGATATTCACAACCTCCTGCAAATTTAAAATTACTCTTTTGCGCACACACCCTCATCAGTGACACATGGACTGTCGCTCATATAACGCATGCTTGCGATTGGTTAATATTTAATTGTTAATTACTCATTAATTATTAACTTTACAACGAATTTTTAGTATTATTTTCAACTTTATTTTTTATGAGTAATTCAAAAATATAAAAATGTGCCTTGAGTACTGGGACATCCTGTAGAAGGAGGTTTTTCTGTCACAAAAGAAAAAATGTATCGACGCGTCTCGAACACGCGAACAAGTACATTATATACAATCCTGTTGTATTCCCAATATAAAAATATTTTTCTCATATAAACAAATGTAACAAAATATTATGAAAAATTATAAATTGGTATTGCTAGATTATATCAGGTCATGAAAGATTGTTCAATAGGCCAAACGAAGCGTCTCCAAAACGCGAACAAATACATCATATACAGTCCTATTGTTTTTCCAATATTAAAAAATGATCCTTATATAAAGAAGAGATAAGAATATATTTTTTTAATTATAAATATTTTTTGCCGGATCACAAGAGATTATGAAAGGTTGTTTATTACGTCAATCGATGTGTCTCGAAAACGCGAACAAATACATAATATACAGTCCTTTCGTATTCCCAATATTTTTTTCAAGTATTCCTCGTATAAACAAGATAAACAATTTCAAATTTAATATTAATTTTTATTTTAATCGGCTTTCAGTAATCTGTAACTTTGATTTAAATATGAGATTTTATCGCAGCAGGAATTATCGATATTGCAGAAGTTTACAATTTTAAATTTGTTTCATTTTGAATGTTTGTAAATTCAACTCATTCAACTTTGTATAAAAACAAAATAAAATATCAAAATTAAAGCATTTTTTTTCTAAAACTAAAAATTTTCACATAAAAATATTAAAAATTACAAATATTGTACATTAATTTTAAACAATTTGACAAGTTAGAATTCCAAACTCTTTCATTTAGAAAATGTATAAATAAGAATATTTAAATTTTGATGATTTTGAAAATCAAAAGTCAAGTTTTCAATTCTAATTTTTCATATGTTCAATTGTAAAACTTAAAACTTGGATTATTTTGAATTCAAAAAAATTAGAAATACTTCAATCAGAATATTTAAAAAATGTTTGAATAAAAAATCTTAAATTGTTGTGATTCTAAAGAGCCAAAGTTAAGTTTTCGATTATAATTTTTTCAAACTAAACAACAAATTTCAAATGGAATTTTCAAAATTACAGCATTTTGTATTGGAAATATTGAAACTTGCATAATTTACTAGTGAATTTAAAAAACTAAAAAACCCTTCATTTTTATAGATTCACAATTCAAAATTCTGCAAATTTAAAGAGTTATAAATATATAATTAAAAATTCTTTTATTTTGACAATACTAAGGAGAGACAATATTAAGACAATATTATTAATTAATTAACTAACATTAATAATACAAAGAAATTAGAAATTCATTATTAATCAACATTTCAAATATCAAAAATTTTAAAAAATGATCGAAGGAATGATTAGTAATTAATAACTTCGAACTGAAAGCATTTGAAATAAAAAATAGATAATAAATGATTTTGAATTGAGAACATTCCAAATTAAATAATTGTATATTAGGTCAAATTTAAAGAACGGCAATATTTTAAATGAATGACAAGGACTTAGACTTGCATAATTGCTAAATAAACGAGTTAAAAAATCAATAATTAAAAATTAAAAGTATTTAAAGATAACAACATTTTAACCAGAAGCTCTCAAAATTCAAACATTTCAGAGTATATAATTTTCTTAAATTGAACTATTTCATTAGAAAGAAGTTAAAACTTTAAATTTTCAAAAATAGGGCGGTTTCAAAATATTTCAAATTTAAAAATTTGATGTTAGAATTTTGGAAATTGGATCAATAAAAATTCAGATTAACTGAAATTGTATTATTTCTAATTAAAAGCGTTTCAAATTAAATAATTAAAGATTTTAAACTTTTGAATTTAAATATTACATTTTTATAAAATGAGAAGGTATTAAATGTATATAAAATCTGACTTTATTGGTTTTCATTAAATTTCCACGTTTTTAGACCCTCCCCCTCCCCTCCGAGTCAGAAAAAACGACAATTTTTTATAAATATTATTCAAAATCGTTAATATTAGGTTTATTGAGTTGACTCTCAACATTTCTCTTCACAATTTAACATAAGATAAGAATAAAAAATTAATTTTTTAATTTCACCCCCATATGTCTATTTTATAGTGTCCCAAAAAAATCCCAATAAGTGAAAATTGAGGTTTGCGAGTTTTTGACGTTAATTATTAATTTGTTACTGCTTCTTTCAGTACAAATTGTTTCTGAACCATAAAATATTACTTTATACTCACAATTATATGTTTCAATAAATTATTAATACAGTTTATTATTATTTATAGCAATTTTCTCTTAGATTAGAGTTAGAAAGTCGCAGTTTTTTCTGAAATTTTCGACTTGCTTTAAACTTTTCAGTTAGAGCGAGGCAATATTTAATTAAACTTAACAAAATAAATTTTTAAAAAAGCTGCGCTTTTTTCTAAAAATTTCCTATTTTTGTCTACTTTTCAAATAGAGTGAGTTCATAATTAATCAAAGTTAAGAAAAATAATTGTTTAAAGAATTTATTATTATTTTCAATAATTTTTTTGTTTATGAACAAATAATAGATGAAGATGAGAGAAAGTTATTTTTAAAACAATCTCTTTTTTTTGTGAATATGTTTTCGTGAAATAAAACCAGATATTTGAAATTTTCTTCAAATTTTCTATATGTATCGTATTGAATGTAACTTTTCCTTCATGTAGTTACTGAGAGCCTTCTTGTTTAAATTAATATTTTCAGAGACAAAGAAAAGTTGAAAATTTTAGAAAAACCGCAAATTTCTAGCATTATTCAATGAGATTAAAAATTCTAGCATTATTCTAAGACAATATTGTTATAAATAATAATATATTATTCAAAAAAATTATTTTTATTAACTTTAATAATTGCCTCGCTCTAACTGAAAAGTTGAAAACAAGTTAAAAAATTTCGAAAAAACTGCGAATATTCAACTCTATTTTAAGAGAAAATTGTTATAAACAATAATAAATTGTTTAGAAAAATTATTGAAACATCTAATTATTAGTAAAAAAACAATATTTTATGTATTAGAAACAATTTGTACTAAAAAAAGAGCAAACAATTAATAATTAGCGCCATAAAATCGCAAAACCAAATTTTTCTGTTATGGTGTATTTTTTTAACACCCATTTTCTTATTCGAACATAATTTGGGGGGAATATGGATGAAAATTCGAAAGAAAATTGCAATGCATTAATCAATTTGAAGATTATTATTATTAATTGCCCTTAATAATAGATAAATAAATATTCCCTAATTTCGAGAACGGATTTTGTTTATAATGCATCTAAATTTAAAAAATGAAAAATATTTAGGTGTAGTGACTCGTAAAATTCTTGAGAATCTTTTATGATGACTTGTTCTTAATTTGGGTTCTGTGATTCGTTCTTGCCGCTCCTGTGATTTCGCATCACTCTCATATATGTGAGTTGCATCAATAAAACCGACTTCCTAAAAATGTGAATCACTTTAAAATATTTCCCACGCGATTTTCACGCGACGAGAGTCATTGATGACTCAGGGACATTTCCCGAAGGATACCCAATAGAATTAAGTCCAAATCTCGATTTTGTGACGACAGAATTTTGGCAAAGGTGGACTGACGTGAATTAATATATGAGACGTCTTTTGGTATTAGACCAGAAATTTCCTGGCTCGAATCTAATTTGACAATTGGACAAAGCTTTTAAGAAAATCAACAAACACATTATAAATAAATGTTCAATTGACAATTCCGTGTTAGCAGCACGTATTTTCTATCTCACCAAAATAATCTACGGTGCAAAAAATTCCGCCAAGTAAAAAGTTATGAGTATAAACAACATTCTTTGTGAAATATCAAAGTTTTCCAAGTAATTCTAAAAGATATCTTAATATTAAAATTTATTAAGTTAAAAAAATTCCAGAAATTTTGAGAATACATTGAAAGGGGAAAATTATAACTTGAAAAGATTATTATTATTAAGAGAGAAAATCTCGCCAAGTTTTTGTTTTCAGCCCTTTTATTAAATTTTCCAAATTTCTGAAAATTTTGCAATTTAATAAATTTTAATATTTAGGTATCTTTGAGACTTACTTAGAAAATTTTAATATTTCACAAATAATGTTTATCTTACTGATCACTTTTTACTTGACAAATTTTGTTTGCATTATAGATGATTTTGGTTAGATTACACTTCGTTTTTAATCAAAAATTTTATAAATAAAATAATTGTTTCGAAGTGATAAAAAATGGAATAATCAACACAATCTGATGTATATAATTAGTATTGATATTGATATTATAATTGAAAATATAATTCTTAACATTTTTTAGATATTCATCTAGCAGAGTTATGTTGAAAATTGATTCCAAAAGATTTTGTGCAAATCGGATTAATATTGGAATAAGAAGTGAAATATCTCCAGAAATAATAAATAAATAAAGGGTTTCTGAAAAATGTCACTGGAGCTTTATCTAATTAATTTGTCCTGACATTTTTAGACAAATTGGTTAAATATTGTAGGCGGCAGATCGATTGAACTTCTAGGAATCGAATTTTAGGCATACAAAGTGAAATAATTCTATAAATGAATAAAAATGTCCTGCAAAATGTCACTGAAGCTTTATGCAGTCACTTTGTCCCTCAATTTTTAAACGAATCCATTTAATATTCTAGGCTACAGGTCGACTGAACTGAAAAAAATCACATTTTAGACATAAAAAGTAAAAAATAACTCTATAAATAATAAATTAATCAAAGCTTCCGGAAAAATTAATGTGAAATTTCCTGAAAAATAACACTGGAGCTTCATCTAGTCAATTTTTCCCTGAATTTCAAAACGAATCAATTTAATATTGTAGACTGAAGGTCGAATGAGCTGCTGAAAAATCGAATTTCGGACATCAAAAGTGAAATAACTACAGTCCAAGCTCCGAGAATGGCCGTTTTCGGGGCTGTAGGGGAGTATAATTCCAAGAAGCCATGAACCCCCACTCTACGCGCGGTCACGCTCGACTGCGTTGATAAAAATTCAGCTGACCAACTCCGAAAAAGACCGCGCGTCGAGTAGGTTAAAAATCTATCTCGAACATCGTTTTATGTACCTAGTTTACATTTTATGCGTACAAAAGTGATTCATGTTGGATTATTTCGTTATAAGCCCGAGCTTAAAGGTATGTAAAACATTAAAATCGATCATTAGCTATGGTATGTTCGATTCTTAGAATAAATGTAAACAAAGCGTCAAAATGACAAATATTTCACCTCACTTTTAACGTAACCTGTGAAATCTCGTGCAGTACATTCATAATTAATTACTGTGTCGTATTTCTTGTTTTTTTTTGTTTGTTAAATAAAGAGAAACTCAAACATCGAATTGTCAATTATAACATAAATTTGATATATGTAAAACTTGAAGAAAAAAGAACAATGTAAAGCTTTTTTTACAGTAGTAAAAATAGATATTTGTTCATTTGAAATATGAAAATTCACACTTTCCCACGTTTTGTACTGCGCAATAATACTGCGAACGGTTTTCTTATAAAACCGCATATTAAATGAGCTGAAATCAGACATCTGATATCTTTTGAACGCGATTTTATAATTTTTCATGGCTTTCTTCGGGTTTTAACGTTCACATTTTATGTTGAACATTATTATTTATCTAGAACATCTTTATCCAAGGCCTTTAAATATTTGACGAAACATAAAATAAACAATGATTATTTAGCCCTATAGTACATAAAGTTGAATTTATATCAAAGCAAATTTTTTTTAAGTGGACTAAAAATAATGTTGAATAACGAACAGTTTATATGATATTTAATTCCTTATATTTATAATAAAATGAACAATTTGTTTGACTGACAAATTCAAGGTTGGGCCCGAAAAAAACCTTCAGATTCGGCCGTTTCTCTCCCGGACATTCTCGGAGCGTCAGCTATGAAATGCATCGATCGCGACCGACGCTAAAGTGGTGGGGGTAGCGCTCGAGCGAGAAATTGGAGAAGCGGACATTCTCGGGGCGGACATTATGGGAGCTTGGACTGTATTGAAATAATAAATGTATAAAAATTTCCTGAAATACATCGCACTTGAGCATCATCTAGTCCATTTTCCCCTATATTTTTAGATGAATCCATTTAATATTCTAGACTACAGGTCAAATGAACTGCTGAAAAATCGAATTTTGGGCATACAAAGAGAAATAACTCTAGAAATAATACATAAATAACATTTTTCTGAAAAACAGCACTGGAGCTTCATCTAGTGAATTTATCCCCCTTATTTCTCCTACGTTACCCGCCACTCATTTGCCATACTTGCACTCCCCTAATTTTCCCTCACTTTCTATACTTTTCCTCTCATCATTTCCCCTATTTTTCCAATCCCTCATTTCTCCTGCTTCCCCTTCGATCATTTCCGCACCCCTTATTTTCACTGCTTCCCCACCTCGTTTCCAATACTTTCCCATCCCTTATTTCCCATAATTTTCTGCTCTTCTCACCTGCACTAACCTACTAGACCTACCCCTCTATCCTACCATACTTCCAATCATTTCCCCTACTTTCCGTCATTTCCACTCAATTCCCCTCCCCAATTTCTTCTCACTTCCCATAATTTACCCTCCCCTATTTTACCCTTTCATTATTTCCCCTATTTTCAAACCCCTCATTTCTCCTTCGCCCCCTTCCCTACTTTCCCACCAATCATTTTTCCTTACTTTCCCTACTTTCCTTCTTCTCATTTCCCCTCACTTCCCCTCCAGGGAATAAAGTATCGATTTGAGGCGTGAAAAGCACCGTTTTTTCGAGAAAATATATTCGAGGCTCTTTTTTTTACTTGGCGGCGATTTAATACCGCGAATCTTGATTTTATAATAAAAGTAAAATCATCTTTTATTTTCATATTTTAGGATCGATTGAAGAACCAGGAAAATAAAGAATTTATGAACTAACATACCAAGCTTATCAAATATTTTTCGAGAATGAAAGTAAAATTATAGCAAATAACTAAAGTGATTATGCATAATTACTGGACGTTATGAGAATGTTAATCAGGTAATTAATTTCCTCGATTAAACGTAATGGTAGATAATTTACGATGCTTTTGGACGTTTCAGGCATTTTCAGTGCTTGTGCTGTTCCAAAATAGCCGCGGTAAATATTTATCCCCTTCTGCTGGAAGAAAAAATGCCAGCATTTTAGTAGCTGCTGTTGCGTCTGATAGCCCAAATAATTACGAAGGGGCAATCTGCTCTTTGTTCATTCGAATTTAAATATAATCACAAATCTAACACGAAGGTAATTAAATATCTAAAACCTGTAGCACCTTCACTTGAAATGCGAGGTTAACATTTTGAGATTTAAGTAATCATATAATTCTATGTTCAACAATTATTTTCAGGTCTTTGAAAATTGATCTTGATGCCTTTTTAGAATTTTCATTTTAAAAATACTCCAATGTATCTGTTTACTACGAATAGCCACTAGAAGTCGAACGTGAACTGAAGCGCCTGTTCCATAAAATTCGAGAGGAGCTACGAGGGTTGAGAGAGAAGTCAATACTACTTGTCGATTCTGGAGAAGCAAGGTAATAGGGTGGTTCATTTTATAAGGGAATTTTTTTTTTAATTTGAGCACGTACACTTGCCTAGATTGTACCTTTTTGTCAAAAAATTTGTGAAAAAGAGAGAAATTCAAAATTGGATATGATGCAGGGGTCCTCTATTCAAGTTTCGTCTTTTTCATTGATTTCATGTTGTTTTTATTTTCTTAATGTGTTGAAAATGCTGAACTGATTTTTCAAGAAAATAATGTTATCTTGCTTGTTTTACATTCTTCTACTCTCTAAATCAGAATTAGTAGAAATTCTACTAATACAATTAGTAGCATTGTATCTGACTGTTATATTAGTAATTTTATCAGTTTCTACTAAATGAAATGGTAAAATTTATATTATTAACTGAATTAGCAAGGGTATTCTACTAATCTGCTTAGTATTGCCGACATACTAATTCAATGAGTAGCAATGAATTGCTATGGAAACATAATTTAATAATGTTTTAAATACTTTCTGCTGGTTTTTGAGTTTTAATTGAGTAACGATCATGTTTTCATAATTTATATTCTAAGTTAATATAGTTATATTAATAAAAATTTTTTATGAACGATGCAATATTTAAAACTGAAACGGTATTGGGATCAGCTGCGCTGCAATACACCATCTATTTTTTCAGTGCGGCCAAAGTGTGAACTCGTGAAATCAGGTAGAATAACAGCGTCCTCAGAAATTAAAATATTAAAATTATTAATATTGTATACAATCTTTGATAGAAAATAAAATGAGATTTTTATTACAATTTTAATCCTTTGTTCAAAGCAAAAAAGAATTTAGTTGTCATAAAATCATTGAATCGATGATTTTTAAGTCTTTTTTCATGTTTCAAACTTATCACTTTTGAGGCAGTACTTATAATCATCAGATTTAATTTTCCTAAGCGACAAAAATTATTGTTTAACCTAAATTTAAAACATAATTAAAAACTTTTTTATCTTCAAAAAAGCCCTTTCTGAACCACCGTATTGGTAAACTTCGGATAAGTTAAAATAAAAGTATCTAGGGGAAAGTGGGGCATGGTGTCAGTGCGGGGCACGGTGACATTTGCAAATAATGATCGTGTTTCTTGATTATCATATGTGTTTTGTCACATACAATAGCTTTCTTGAGTACCAAAGAAAGCTATTTTACGTAAAAAACTA
>CAKNWT010270641.1:0-10897 GCA_932066315.1 Andricus coriarius
CCACTTCTTTTTTACGGACATACTACTCCTTACTATTCCTTCATGGCCGCGAGCTATGGACGATATTTTTCATAACAAGCTCATCGGAAATTAGACTTTTGCTGCCTTTTGAGTGATAGCGAGATAAAAAATGACATTGCCAGGATTAAAAGGGGGGTTTGGAGAGACCGTATTTTCCGATATTTTGACGGAACGCTCGATTTTAACGAAACCATAACACTAGATCTGGATGACGCACGTGAGAATACTGGAAACCACAAGGTTATTTGAGGCGCTGCTCTAGTGCAGTTAGCAGACACACGAGACATGCTCGCGCATAATACCATCACTTTCATTCAGTCGTGCCATGTATTACTTTCGCCCCGCCAATTGATACTTAGTAGGCATCGGCCACATTCGCGTCGCTCAAGAGACAGCGACAGTGAAATTTTCGATGCGCGTGTTACGAACAAAATTAAAAACTTCCAAACTGCAAAAATTAGCTTTCCTAAAATACTCACGAGTTTTGTCACGAGCTCCTGGACTATAGGTTCATCTCCGCCTACATTTTTTCATTGCAAAAATTTAATAATTTTTACGTGAATTTGATGACGAATGTAGTATATTAACCAAAAATAGTATTGATTAAAGAATCGAGTGAAACATTGATAATTATTGTATAATATTTCATAAATATTTCATAAAAATTTCATAAAATCATGTTAAAAGGTGAGAACTGATTTTCTTTCACTTTTCATATTTAAAAACAATACATAATTAAATTATTTATCGTTGCTCACTAATTATGGGAAAAAATTTACAAATAAAAAAAATCATTTCTTACTTTTTAATATGATCTTATGGGAATTTTATAAAATTATCATTTTTTCACTGGATTCTTTAATTAATACTGTAATTTTTTTAAATTATTTTTCTTTCCACTATTTGGACCAAGTCCCAAGAAAAGACCATGTATTTTCGGGATGTGTGAACTAAATTATTAGAGCCCGATAAGATGATCCAACTATTTTTTGTTAAAAATTATTATTTTTTGGGTAAAAGTTTTGTTATTTGATTGAAAACTCAATTATTATGATGAAAATTTTTTTGTCAAAAACGTCATCCGTTTTGGTCAGAATTTTTAATGTTTTGTTGAAAATTCATCTTTTTGAATTAAAAATTCAACTATTTGGTAGAAATTGGACTTATTTCTTATTTCTTGACTGAACTGTTACATTTTTCGTTTATAATTAATCTTTATTATGGAAAATTCAATTACATGGTTAAAAGTAGAACTACAGTCGAACTCGGATTTAACGTTGGTTTTGGGGCTGTCCTTGGACCTGACCTACCCTAACTGAACCGGATTTAGAGTAAATAGTTCCTGTTTTGTCACGCCTTCGTGAATACCGCACACCCCGCGCAGCTCCTGGCAAGAAACGGTAAATCCGGGGACGTTAAATCCGAGTTCGACTGTACTTGGGTAAATTCTTTTTTTTTAGTTCATGGTTCATCTTTTTTGGTTGAAAATATAACTTTTGGATTGAAAATAATCTATTTTGTTTGAGGATCTTACTATCTTATTAAAAATTTGTTCTTATTTTGGTGGAAAGTACATTTTTCAAACTAAAAATTTAACTTTTTGATTTTTAGTTGAAAAATAATATTTTGTAGTAGAAAACGGTACTATTTAGTGGAAAATTCACCTAGTTTGTTGAAAGTGCAATATTTTCACTGAAAATGTTAGGAGTTTTAACCTTTTCAAATTGAATTTAAAACATATATAGCATTACACACATTAATTTTATGTGAAAGAATTTATTCCCCTATTTATGTGAAAAATCTCGTTATTTCCCCTGGCTTTAGAGTATTTTGGCTTCTTCTTGTAAGAGGAGGCAGGGGAAGGGGGTCGACATAGAGAAGGTGTGCAGTCTGAAATTTGAAACATTTTAGGCCCTGCTTCAGTTGGTTTCAAATTATGTCTTTTGTTTTGAATATTATCCTGAAAAAATGAAGTATGTAAAGTTAGTTGGAAATTATTCTAATTATTTATAAACGGTAAACTGGTCTAACGTGAAGTTGTATAGGGATCGTCTCAAGTGGAAAATAATGTTTATTTTTAAGTTTCTGTCCTCTAGAGATGTAAATTGGAGAAGAAACTGTTTTAAACTTTGTAGAAATGTTCATTTTGAGGTAAATGGTAAAAAAACTTTAATGCTCCCAACTTGTTGCAGATGAAGAAAAGGAATCGAATTTATATAATAGGGGAATAAATTCTTGTCAATAATATTAATGTAGATACCATATTGAATTTAATACGAAATGCTTTAAATTCATAAGATGGGAAGTCAAAATATATTGCACTTTCAACAAAATAGTTGAACTTAAGACCAAAAATGATTAATTTTCTACCAAAAGAGATGATTCTTCAATCCAAAAAGATGAATTTACAACAATAAAGATAATTTTCAGTCAAGAAAAATGAATTTTTAACCAAATAGTTGAACTGTCAACAATAACAAAATTAATGTTGAACCAAACAGTTACATTTACAAATGAATATATGAACTTTCAAGCAATATAGATAAATATTCAACAAAATATTTGAACATGTAACCAAATAGCTCAATTTTTGACAAAAAGGTTGAATTTTCAACCAATAAAGATGACTTTAACTAAATAGTTAATTTTTCTACAAAATAATTAGATTATCAAAACAATAGCTTGATAATTTTGTAACCAAGAAAGATGTTTTTTACGGAAAAAGATGAATCTCGACCCCGCGGGCTCCTCTCCTCTTTCAACCGAAATTGCCGCGGCATCTTTTCTTGGAATTAGTCAATCCGAGGTAACTAATTCCAGGTCCCAGTGTATATTTATGAATATGAATCTTTTGTAGTTGCAGCGTAATGTTAGAAGGCGATTTTTTTAATTTCAATGATTTTAAGTACATTTTATTGACTTGACGAAGATTAACCTTTATAGACTCGGCGATCATAAAAAATTACAGATTCTATTAATGTTAATTACTTGTTACTCTAAACTGTCTGAAATTTGATAAAATGTTTCAAAGTTAACCAAATAGCTTAATCTGACGAAGAATGGACATTTTATTTTGCAATTTTATTTGGAAATTCTCGAAGGAAAATTCTTAACTCCTATTCTTTTTATAAGACGATAACATTGAAATTATTAAAGCTGATTGTGTCACTTTGAAAAATCTAAATATAATCGAAGTTTTCCGACCTCCCTAATATTGTATGAAATATCAGCTATACGGAAAACATATTTTCAACCCTGTAAAAACTTTCATTTTAGCACCACTCGAGCACTTTTCATTTTAGCACCACTCGAGACTGTTTTTCTGAGTCTTATATTAACCCTCAAACGGTAAACTCCAATCGAGCATACGTAAAAGGTACACTGGTGCGAATTGGGTTTTTGGCAATGTTAATATTAAATATTTAATATATTGAACATATAATAAACATGTAGCATATATTACGCATATAACACACATATATATATATATATATATATATATATAATATAGTGTGGATAAGCCGCTACAGCTGTGCCTGCTTAAATGCCAATATAATTAAACATTTTCCAATGTGAATTCGCACCAGTGTACCGTTTGAGGGTTAATACCCGAAACTTGACGTAAAGTAATACTTTGTTATTACAGTGAAGTTTAAGAAACTTTATTTAAGATTCAAATAAAAGTCTAGACCTGTTTTAAAATACAACCACTAGTAATTCTCGACTTGTCTCTTTTAATCTTTTTTTGTTTCTTCTTCCAGTTTTCCCATTAGTGTCAGCATCGGTCTTAATTTTCCAACGATCTCATTCCAGTGGATTCTATGATTAGCATACTAGATTTGGCTTGCTTGGACCACTATGCCTTTGGATTTCCTATTTTCTTCATAAAACAAAGTGAAAAACTAAAAGGACACAGGAGAGGAAGGGAAAATGAGACAAACAGTGCGAAAAGGAGGAGATCGAGGTGGATGGAAAATAAAGGCTGTACTTGAGAGGCAGATAAATTAGCTCTTTGCGGTGGTACGGTTTAATCTCTGGTTGCCACTGGGCTCACCAAACAAACCCTTCTGCCTGAACATCAGAGAGCGTATCTCAACAAATCTTCGACTCTGGTTAAGCCGTCTGTACCAAACGTCCTATCAATGTATCAAAAAATTCTTCTTGCTTTGTGTAAATATTCAAATATTTTCCTTCGGAACTTCCTAGCTGAATACAAGACAAGCAGTGGGAGCAAAAAATAAAGATTTGAAAAAAAAAAACAGTAAAATCTTTCTAGTGATGAATTTTATGGTAGGTCTAAAGTTATTGTGCCCTAAAAATAAAAATATTGAGTAATTTTGACATGATTTTAAAAAAGTACGGAATTTAATTGTTCCGGTCATTTGAAATTAAATATTAATTTTTGCAACAAGTTTTTTTCAAAATATAAGCAAACATTTTTTTATTAAAAGAAATAAGCCGATTATTATTAATAAAATGCTTAAAGGCATTTACACTTCAGAACTGGTAAACAAACAAGATATACAAATACCTTTTAGCCAAAATTTGATTAATTCTTGTCAAAGAGTTTGCTTTTCGTGACAATATTTCGCGAAATATTAAAGATAGCACATTCAATATTTTGTAGTTTTGCTGGAAAATGTATGTACTTTTATTCTTATAATCAGAATACAATAACGTTAGACATATCAAAGCTGAAGCATTTTTTTTATCTCCGGAAAATTCTGTCTGCTTTAACTGATAAGAGTGCAAATTTCATTTAAAAAGTACAGAAAATGGGATATTTCATGAAAACTAAAGTTGAATTATTTTTAGGTACATTTTTCAAATTAAAAATTACTTATGAAAGTCGTCTCTCCTAAAATATAAGAAGATAAAACATGAACTTTTTTAAATTTTACATGAAATTTCATGCGCTTCAATTGTTGTTGTGACTTATTTAGACGTAACTTTTTGCACCCATTTCAATAGATTTTCCCCAATACCCGCGCCGGATCTTGCGACTTACAAATTCGTTCAGAAGAATCTAAGTTAGTCTTTATTCGATTGGGGACGTCCCACCGAAGTAATGTGGCATTTAGTCCTCTAGAGAACTAAGTAATGCCATGCACATCCAAAATCTACGCCTTCTCCCAGAATCATCATCGTGTGCATCGTGTGTATCGTGTGCATCACTCGCATGATTTGCCACGCTCGCGTAGCAAACTTCATGCTCGTTGGTAATCGACGCTGTATCCCGCTTGTTGTAAAATCTACTATTAAAACCTTTTGAATGTTACATGGGGTTTCATTCTTATAGACTTTTTCAGGATATCAAACTAAAGGGCTTATACTGAAAGAGTTCAATATTTGAAATTTTGTTTAGAGAGCAGAATTCTATGTCTGTTAATACAGTTTGAGAGAATTTTACCGTGAGATATTGGGGGGAGTAGCGCATAGAAACGTATCGTATTTCAGTTAAAAATATCAGTAGTATAGTGCATCTATACTCTGTTTCCCGAGAAAAGGCCAATTTTGAGGAAGAAGGCCCAGAATCTACCACTCCCCATGCGCAAAGTTTGCGCCTTCTCTCGGGGAACAGAGTATAGTAATAAGCAAGTTATGGCGTGAGTAAGGAAAGTAAATGACCGAGGGCAGGAGTGCAGGTCGACATATAGTCAGCCACATGGGACTGCGGTGGTAGGAGGTTCAGTATTATAGGTCCATGTATATTTAGCCAAGGGACCAGTAATATGCCGCCCGTCGTATAGTCAGTTACGTGGGTCAGTAATATGTCGGATTATAGTCAGTCCTACAAGAAGGAGTAGTAAAAGTCAATATTCAGTCAAACAATTGGTGGTAGTCGTTTAAGCCTTTAACGGCCACTGTTGCAGCTGAGCAACGTGCACTATTTTCGTTTTTCCTAAATTTCAGATAAAAGCTCAGATTTCTGCAAAATAAATAGGTGCATTAGATCAAAGTGTACTATTCTGCATCTCGTGAGGTGGTTATGAATTATCGTTTACTCAATAGAAACTGAGAAAATTATAAAAATTTGAACAAATATTTTTGCAAAAAACGATCAGAAAATGACCCTATTTTATTCTTGAATTTTTTCAGAATTTTTATTCAGCGGGACCAAGGCTTGGCCCTTGAAGGATTAATCAGCCAAAAATCTTAACACCCTCAAAGCGAAATATTTTTATGTAACAATCTTGAACGAAGGTTCAAAGCTTTCAAAATTAACATAACAAATTCCTAATGTCAACTGCAATTCATTTTCCAGGGTCGCTGGAAAACTTCATTTTCAAAATTCCCTGACTTTTCACTGATTTTCCCCTGACCAATTTTTTATTTTCCCTGATCATTAATATTTAAAGATCAGCATTTTAATCTTGTAACATTTTTAACACATAATCTCTCATAAACGGAATAAAACAATCAAATTTCAGATTAAAATTTAAAACGTTCAAATTTATTTATTTACTTCAACCAAAAAAGACAACTTTTCTACCGTAGAAGATGAACTTTCAAACCAAAAGGATAAATTTTCAACAAAACAGTTGAATTTTCGACTAAAAAATATGAATTTTGTACAAAATACTTGAATTTTGAACCGACAGGTTCCGAACTTTGAATATGAAAATCATTTATTACAAAATTACAAGTTTGATTGGTTTATAATTTTTAATTCTTAGCAGATTTAAACTGTTTGGTCCCATCCTAGCTACCTGTTTCCTGGAAATAGCAGGCAGTTAATATTATTTCCTTTAAGAGAAATTTGGTATATTTATCAAGAGTTATAATAACACTTCTTGTCTTAAGACGAGTTCGAATCGATCTGGCAAATACCCCTCATCGAGAATTCCAACCATAAACGTATAAGACTTTCATCTACGACTTCTAATATTCTCGCCCCTGCCCGTCAGCAAAACATAGCCGGCGTCTTGGAGACGAACTCATGTCGAACCAAGACCAACTCAAGTCAAAATATTTTTACTCGGGATGGTTTCAGATTCTGAACGGGTTTCATTTTTCCGCATTATTCGGCAGGATTGTCAGGGGGACGATTTAGTACATAACTTTCCCACTTTTCGCCTGTATAATTTAAATAAAATTCAAGCCACACGTTGCCGTTGATTTTTGAAACGTCACTTATTACGACAAATCATGACAGATGAAAAGAAGGGTCAAAATTTGAAAGTTTTTTTTTCGAAAAAAATTCCTTAGGAATATGCCTTCATTTTTGTACATATAATATATCTTTACTGGCATGCGAAATATTTTTGATATATTTTCAAAAATCAAAATTCCCATTGAACCCATTGCTAAAATGGGAACGTTTTCTTGACGCCGTGTGAAATTTCAGAAATGTGGGTTACACCGTTTTGATTTTTGAACCTTCAAAAGTGGAAAGCGGAATGTGGAAAGTGGGAAGTGGGATCTGGGAAAGTTACGTAATAGCACCCCCTCCCCAGAATCACTTATTTCATTAGCTCTATTTACATCAGCCAATAAAAATGATTTTTCAAATTGAATTTCAAGTTAGAATCACTACTCACGTATTTAATTCTAGCAATTCATATTCTTCATACCAAAATTGTCCAAGCCTGCTTGGTTTTACTCCTGCTTGCTTGTTGTCATAAACAAAATGTACACCCAATGGGATATTGAGTTTCTCTTGTTCTCTGCCTGCACACTCCATTTTTGAAATACTTTTTATCCTATCACCCATAAACCTCTGTTAATAGGAGATATACAATAATTACAATGTAACCTCAAAGTAACTACAATTAACGTTACAAGTTACTGCCAAAATCGTAACTAAGTTACGTTACAAGTTACTTTTTGAAATATTCACTAAGTTACCCTAAAATTTACAACTAACGTAACTTTGCAGTAACTCAGTTACATGTAACAATTTACTACCCAACACTGGTTTGTAATCCAATATCGACTAATTACACGGGCACGTTCTTGGCAACAGGAAGCTGGGATTGTGGGAAGTAAAGTATGGGGAACTTCACATTTTCCGGCCCGATCTATCACGACATAGCATTCCTGACCCTACTCAGCTTCAAGAAACGTGACTCGTGTTCTCAAGTTGCTCAAAGATTGCAGACATTAGGATGACAATGCACCGTATTTCTCTGATTCTCTTCGTCAGTGATACTATAATAGGCTTCTGAGTAATCGGAGTTGTTATATTCTATGCATCTTACTCTTCCTAGTGGCCCAGATAGGAATTTGAGAAATGAAGAGATTCTCTAGATGGATTTTTCATTGTTGAAAGGTAATGAGAAAATTATACTGTCTATCGGAACTCTTTTATTATGTGGATATAAGAAGACCATAAACAACACGAACTAGCTAAATGTTAATAACAACCCCGGGATATCAAACAGTTGCCTATCATTCTCATCATCAACTTCAGATCAAAATGATTTACGTTTGCGCATCCAAAATTGACTTTCACACAACTTTTTTCATATCTGTTGAGTGGCAGGTGTTATATTTTGGATTGAAAGTCGTAGGGAAGTCATGGCTGACATAATATTTCCAAAACAGCGAATGTTTCAGAAAATTTTGAATTTTAGGGTGGGAGACAAATTCCAAGTTTTCTATATTGAGATATAAATCTCTATCGCTCTGGAATTTCATTTTTTCCTATGTACATTTGTTTTTAAAAAACTAGTTCCGACTCTTGCTTCCAAAAGATGTACAACTTCCTAGGACCAACAGGAAATGTTTAGGAAAACGTTAAATTTTCTACAAAATACATAAATTTTCAACAAATATTTGCATTTTCATCTAAGAAGATGGAGAAGGTGTATAGTACTTATTTTGATTCAGATTCAGCTGCCTAAACATTTTTCTGCAGAATCAGATATGGAAACCATAAAGAATATAATAATTAGGTACTTTGGTGTTTTGATCATCGATTCATGAATATCGCAGATGCTCCATTGCCTCGAGATGTATTGCAGTTTCAATGAAAGCATCAATTAGCGCCTTATCCTCTTGAAGCGCATCAGCCCCTCGTTAATTATGCTAGCCGCTAAATGTCATTGATCTGACCTGTTAAATTGCTTGTCTATCGACCGTAAGCCATTAATCACACGGCTTCTAGAGAAATTACAATTATGCCATTTTACTATTGCTATTTGACTCCCTAGGGACTGCTCGAAGTAGCACTTTTTTCCAAATTAATAAGCTTCCTCATAGAAGCTAGTCTCTCTCGTTTTTGTACTTCAAAGCGTATGAGAACTGTGAAAATTCAGTTCGACAATTAGACACAATTACTTGCACATGAGAAGTTTCTTACTACTCTGATGTATGGCTTTAAGAACGTAGACACTCATTGCAGACTATTATACTACTGCTTCAAAGTTTGAGGCATTGTTATGTTTCCGACAACAATAGTGAATGAATTCACTCTCTAACGACTTAGCACTTACTGTATGTATACCGCTTGTTGCTGGTTCACAAACAATGATAATGACAGAATTCACTCTTATCTCTGATGAACTCCATTTGATTCTGGCCTTTTAAAAAAGGCTTATGATAGTACTTTAGAAATCAGGGTTTCAGAGTTGCTACGAAATCTCAACTTAAAAATTCTCTGAATTTTCCTGACTTTTCCCTGACAAGAGCAGACTTCACAGCCCAAAATACTGTCAAACAGGGAAAATAGATAGATTTTTCACAAAAATAGGATACTAAGTTATTTTAAATACATCAAATTAATGTCTAGGTACCACATTCAATTTAATCTGAAACTTACATCAACCATGAAAGGTTATTCTTCAACTATATAGTTAATTTTTCAAGTAAAGGAGACGAGTTTTCAACAAAGTAGTTGAACTTTTAACCAAAGAGTTGAATTTTCAACCAAGGAGTAGAATTTTCAACCAAGCGCTCGAAGTTTCAAACAAAAAAGATTAAATTTCAGCAACAAATATTTGCATTTTTATAAAATAATTGAATTTTTCTTCCAAAAAGACAAATGTTTAACAGAACAGTTCAATTTTTGACTAAACAGGATGATTCTTTCATAAAAAAATTTAAATATCAACAAAACCATTAAATTTTCAACAAAATAGTTGAATTTTTAACGAAACATTTGAATTTTTAACCTACAAACTGTATTCTTAACCGAATAGTTGAATTTCAAATTGAAAAATATACAGTCTGAACCAAATTGTAAAATTTTCAAAAAAAGGGACAACTTTTTAACCATAAATGAAATAGTTGAATTTGCATTTAAAAAAATTAATTTTTAACAGAAAAAGACGAATTTTCAACAAAATAGTTAAAGTTTTTACCAAACAATTGAATCTTTAACGAAATGGTCGAATTTTTAACAAAGAAAGGTTATTTCTCAACCATATACTTAAACTTTCAAGCAAAAGAGACGAATTTTGAAGAAAGTAGTTGAATTTGTAACCAAACGGTTGCATTTCAAATTTTCGACTAAAAAAGATATATTCTTTTAGAAAATAGTTCAATTTCCAACAAAGCAATTAAATTTTCAAAAAAATAGTTAAATTTTTAACCAAATATTTGAATTCTTAACGGACAAGCTGTATTTTCAACAAAATAGTTTAATTTAAAAAAAAAACACATTAACCAAAATTGGAAACGATAAATTTCCATTAAAAAATCAATTTTAAACTAAGACAGAAACAAATTTTCAACAGAATAGTTCATTTTTCAACCAAAGAGATGAAACTTTAACCAAAATGATGAATCTTTAACAGAGTAGTTCAACTTTTAACCAAGTCATTGCATTTTTAACGAAGTGAACGAACTTTCCACAAAACATTTTAATTTTAAAATAAAAATAGAATAGTTAAATTTGCAGTTCAACAAATTGATTTTAAACGAAAAAAAATCA
>CAKNWT010270644.1:4529-17980 GCA_932066315.1 Andricus coriarius
TTCATTAAAGCCGAAGGAGCTTTGACAAAAGAGAATTCACAATCACCAAATGACAGTTGTTGATTCTTTGACCTTTAATTTTAAATGCACACAAATGTGGGGGAAATACCAAGACTAAGCGTGTAGAGTGAGGTACACTTTCGATTTTTCAAGAATACTCAAAAAGTCGTTATGATAATCTTGTAGGGCATTCAAAAAGTAACGTTTTTCTTCTCTCGGCTTTTTTTCATATCGTGGTTGATTTGGCTTAAAATATTAATTTTCGCGTTTTTTTTTTAAATGCTATAACTGACAATTTCCATTTTATCGAGAAAAAAAACCGCGAGGATAAATTGTTCAAATTTTTGAGTACTACAGATAGCCGTTCGTAGAATTTCTGAATTTTGAAAAAAAATGGTTTAGCAAATCTTGAAAGTGCTCTAACTTTTTGAATTGTTATGCAAAATAGCTGGTTCACGAGCTTGATTCTATATTCTGGTCGCTGAAACTGTGTGCCAAAGCACAATCCAATCCGATTAGTCTTTCAAAAGTTATCCGGTATACAGACGACGACAACGACGACGACAACAAAAACGATAACGACGACAGACAGACAGACGCCGACTTAAAAAATGAAAATTTGAAAATCTTCAATAAAATTGTACTTTTGAACAGTTGAAACAAAAGACAACTTTGTTGTTAAATAAAAAATTAACCAAACTTTGTATGGAAACAAGATAAATCATGTGTGTGTGTCTGCTGTGTGTCTGTAGTGTGTGTGTGTGTGTGCGTGAAGATATTTTATGTTTTGTGTGAGGCTGAGTTAGACAGTACAACTGTAAATTAAAAGTGTAGTTAATGGTCTAGGAGAGTGATCAAGGGGAGGGTAATGTATGTGAATGTGGTAAAGGGGGATTGTTGCGAGTTTTTACATTCTCATCATAATGAGAAGATACTGATTTTATGTGAAAAACGACTTTCGTGGATTCCATCAAATGTCGACGTTTTAAGGCCCCGGGATAAGGGGGATTAGGTTGGTGTCCGACGCCGATTTTTTTATTAGGTACTCTTCAGGTGAAAAAAGGATCTTAGACTATCAAAACAAAATTGTTGGGCAAATGTTCACATTTAGGGGTTGCAATCACCCCTTTCATATTGTTGAGTCTTTTAGTGTTTTAAGAGGTAACATTGTTTTTTATTTATTGTTTCTGCACAAAATTGTTCTAACTGATGCTGCATTAAAATATTAGGATGTGCTGTAAAAACACTTACCGTCTAGAGTATCATAATTTAGAAAATCTACCCCTAGAATGCTTCGCCATATGACATATAGTTTTAGATTTTGGACTTTTGTTGCTGCAAACATCTTGTTTTGATATTAAATTCTATTAAGAATCATCAGTGTTATTCGAAATAACCCCTACAAGCAGAAAAAAGAACCTTATATCTTATATTCTACAGAAAAACAAATTAAATCTACTGATATTCCAAGTACGTATATGGACAACACGGCAGTTCAGTAAATGCTACAATTACAGGCAACTGAATATGACCATCATTTCTGGTTACCAGTGCCAATTCTCAAGTGGTTCTGACCTGCGGATCAGTAGATTTTACCGATCCAGTCGCTATTCTGCACTGTTCGTCGATGCTGCAATTGCGAATTAACATGTGACTTTCACGGATAATATAAACAGATCTACCTTGTGTTAACGATATATACTATAGTTTAGACGGCATTATAAATTGTAAAAAAATATTGCTAAAACACTATTATACGATTTTCGATCTGTAAAATAATCCCGAAATGCATTTGTAACTGAGGTGGCGACCTCGGTAACGACTTCTGAATAGGCGGCCATGCCATCGCGCGCACAAGAAAGAAGCGCTCGCATTTACTTCATATCCATACAAGTCAGCTGTTACAGTTGCGGAACAAAAGCGCGTCTTGCTTCAATAAACTCTCAACTGTACGCGACCTGTGAATAAGATTTGTCATCCAAAATTGTGTTATTTATTATAAAAACCCTTAATTTCTAAGTGGGAATATGGAGTAATGTGACGACTGTTACTGAAATGTCAAAGATAAATGGTTTTTAGGTGATGCCATGAGGTAATGCAATCCATCCATTGCTGATGGCGACATGCATTCATTCGGTGGTCCGCGCGGATCGGATCGGTAGCATGTATCGATCCTTCTGTAATGTTCACTGCACCACTATTGTAACGTAGGTTCAGTGAATTTCACATATCTTACAGTATTTAATACTAGGGAATAGAGGTTGGATTAACTAAAGGATTACCGTTGAATTCACCTTAAATTCACTGTTACATTTACGAAATGCTAAGTGATTTCGACATTTTCACACCCTCATTAAGAGCAGTTTTTACTGTTACGGTTACAAGAAACACGTTAGATTCTTGATAAGTAAATATAACATTTATTTTTTCTGCGTGTAAATTAGGTGTCAGCCACACCTTCAATATTATCAATGAATAAGAAGTATATTTATTAATATAATATGTCTGTAAGTAATGGACTAAAATATTTGTTTTGGACAATCAATAATAATATAACTTCATGGAGAAAAATTAATGTTCAAAGTTAGAGGGTCAAAATTTAGAAAGCCAGTCCGTTCTTCTAGATGATCTAAAGAGCATTCCAGAATTTTTTTGACATAGTCGGAGAGGATCTCGTTTTATGACCAGTATGACTGTTATTCCTGGCGGGCCGGCTGAACGCAAGCATTACGCTATAGCGTAATGGTAAAGTAATAGTAAAGTAATGTTAAAGTAATATGGCATTATAATTATTGAAAAAAGCAAAACAAATATGATCATTCCGTAATATGAATATAATGAATATATAATATATAATGAATATATAATGAATATATATGAATATAATATAATATGATCATGCCGTAATTGTAACAAGTTTATTTTTCAGCGTTAAAAAATGAAAAAATAATGTTTTTGTCATTGCAGTCTGCTACAATTACATATTTCTGTTGAAAATTGCATACACATACACTTACCCTCACACATATCGTCCTTTTAACCCTTATTGCTCAAGGCTTTCGACTTACAATATATCTTCTACAAAATAAAAAATAAATGTACCGAAAATAAACGAAAAGAACAAAAAAAATATGGCATTTCACAAGTTGGGTGTCTGGTATGATAAAGTTATTATCATTTTGGCATTTTTTATAATAACTGCGCATATATAAAATTATCAGGCATGTATATAAACCAACAGAAAAGTACATTTGTTCAGTTACAAATTTGCTTGTGTTTCTATGCTATAAAGTATTACTGCATAAAATGATAACCACTCCGTTAAATAGAATTTCGTTATTGACAATAACATTCAATGCGGAGTGGCCAGTGTGAACGAACCGTGCGAACAGCAATAACAGCAGGTAAAAACCTTTTACTAAAAAGCATTCCAAAAGGCACAACTGAGGGAATTCAGCCCTTGGATGTGTTTGGCTTTAGGATTACAAGAATTTCGCACGAAAAATCTCTGACACTACTATTCTTTTGAGCTCTGATATTAACTTGCATGTTAGGAATTAAATTATAAAATTACAGTCCCTCACCCATAACCAATTGTCTTCGCCTAGATTTATTGACGTATTCAAATATTCTTGGTATAAAAAGAGATATACAGAAAATAAACCTTCACATTTTGATAACCCTGTAGACTTTTTTTACAACAAAGATATGGAACCTTCTTGTGATATTTGCGGTGAGGTTGCAGTAATGGTCTAATGGCAATGCAGTAATGGTAACATGTGCATGGTGCAAGATGAGTTTGTGCCTAAAACACTTTTTCGACAGTAGTAATCTACTGTGGAAACTTCGTGCCTTAAAAATCGAATAATATTGTTTCTTTTCAACTAATCTTTCATTATTTCAAAAAATTTGAGATTAGAATTATAATTCAAATCAGATTAGAATTTTATGCGCAGTCTTACAAATGATAAAATTAAAACACAACTATGCTATCACAAATTTATTTTTTATTTCGTAGAAGATATATTGTAAGTCGAAAGCCTTGAGCAATAAGGGTTAAAAGGACGATATGTGTAAGGGTAAGTGTATGTGCGTGCAATTTTAAACGGAAATATGTACATGCTCCAAACTAAATAAAAATTCTGTAAACAGTTCTTTTATATGTACCATCATTAAAATAGCCTGCAAAACAAAACACAAAAAGTTTTTTAGGGGTAGTTTTTACTTCATAAGAGTTTATTGATATAAGAACAAGTGGCATCGCTAACAAAAAATCAGTTATATTATTATTGATTGTCCAAACGAAATAATTGAATCCATTACTTACAGAAATTTTATATTAATAAATATATTTCTTATTTGATGATAATATTAAAGGGGTGGATGACGCCTAATTTAGAGGTTATTTCGAATAACACTGATGATTCTTAATAGAATTTAATATCAACAGATGATGTTTACAGCAAACAAGTCCAAAATCTTAAACTGTATACCATATGGTGAAGCATTCTAGGGGTAGATTTTCTAAATTATGATACTCTAGACGGTAAGTATTTTTAAAACTCATGCTAATATTGTAATACAGCATCAATTAGAACAATTTTGTGTAAAAACAATAAATAAAAAACAATGTTACGTCTTAAAACACTAAAAGACTCAAAAATATAGAAGGGGCGATTTTAACTCCTGAATGTGAACATTTGCCAACACATTTTTTTTTATATTCTGCGATCCTCTTTTGACCTGAAAAATAACAAAAAAAATTCGGCGCTGGACACCAACCTAACCCACCTTGCCAGAGGGCCTTAAAACGTCGACATTTGATAGAATTCACGAAAGTCACTTTTCACGTAAAATGAATACCTTCTAATTATGATGAGAATGTAAAAACTCTCAACAATCCGCCCTTACCACATTTACATATATTACCCTCCCCCTGCTCACTTTCCTACACCTTTAACTACCCGTCATACATTAATTATAAATAAAGTTACAGTTGGGTGAAGGTACAAAAACACGGTCAACAGCGTCAATTTCACGACAGTGAACTTTGACTTGTTATATTTTGTTGAAAAATCAGTAGAAACTGGGCAAAATGAAATCAGGCAAATTCCTTGACATTTTCTGTAAATGTAGATGTCATTTAAAAAATTAAAATAATTGTAGCTTACAGAGTTAATTATAGAGGAGGACCTTATCTCAGCTCCAAATTGTGATAGAAAGAGCAGCTAAAGCTTGAGTTAAGTAAAAAAATTCAAATAATACAATGACACAAGTAATAACGTTTCAAAATTATGAAGTAATTGGCTATCAGCAATTATTTTTTCGACTTTTTTTTCTGCGCGCATAAAGGGAGTCATCAATGTCAGTGTCAATCGACGGTCACTATTCGGGACTTCTCCCCAGAAACCTGATGTTGCGAGGTGCGAGGTGAGAGAGGTTATGTAAGGGAATGTTTTTTTTAGTTTTAAACAAGCGATAGGTAAATGTTACCCTGTCGCAAGTGCTCCCGTCTTAGCCGGGAGCCACGGGTTATTTAAATACTGGCAGGTTCTTTATTTCAACGTCGTTGACGACATATAGTAACACACGATATCTCATTCACTAGGTCCGTCCAACGATTAGCCACTCTCCAAATGCTCTTTCGGAGATGCACCGATTTCTACCATTTCGGCATCCGGTATATACAAAAGTCAACGACTTTGGAGATGTTATGGGGAAGTCTAATTTGAGGAAAGAAACCAAGGTGCACCACACAAAGGGTCTCATTTTAGATCTTTACGGTAAGTGTTAGTTACTTTGCGGTAGTAGTGGTCCTCTGATTCTTTAACGGTACACATCGTTTAACTCTTCTAAAACCTTTGCGTCCAGCCCCTCTTCATCTCTCTGTAAAGGGGAACTCTCGATGAGTATTGTAGAAGACGACAAAATTTAAATTCAATACGCTGATGGTAACGAACTAGATAAAAAAAAGACTATAACGTTAAGGGAAATGAGTTTTATTGGCTGAACCCTAGGCTAGTCCGGTGCGATGAAAGGCTTCAAGTTCGTAATGTGTTCGTTACCGATAAACCAATGAGAGAGACAATGAGAGTGAAAAATACGGGATGTAGTCGACTTTAAATCTTGAAAGGGCCCTCAAACTTCTGAAATAACTGCCAAAGTCCAACAGTTCACGCACGAACTGCGGAACTGTCATCGCACACTCAACAAGTCAAAGCTACTGACCATCAGGCAGCATGTTTCAAGGCCATATTACAGGCCAATGACTTATCTGAACACACTGGATAAGTTCTTTGCAGCTATCCTAAATGATAGGATTGTTCGGACAATTGGACCTGTGTGGCGAGAAATGTACAGACACAGCATCCTATCAGCGTATGATATGTCGGTTGGAAAGCTTAAAGGTTCATTCACACATCGTGAGATGCATAGAGAGATGACTGCCGCTTCGGAAAACCAGATTTACTATCTCATCTGGAAAACATCTTGTGATCACTAACTGTGTCACCTTTCAGAGAGGTGTTTTTCGAGGCGACACCATGAGCCCTCTCCTTTGTTGCCTCATATTATTGCCACTTTCTCTCGCACTTCGACATTCCGAAGGGAACCTCTGTGGCAAACCTGGAAATCGAAAGCATAAGGTCACTTATGTATTTTACATGGATGATCTTAAGATCTATACAAAAAATCAAGAAACACTACATTTAGCTCCAGAAATTGTCAAAGAGTACACTCAAAAAATTCGAATTGAGATCGGGTTAGAGAAATGTGCTAAGGTTTATTTGAAAAAGGAAAACTTACTGGAATCCCCAAAGACCCTGAGCTCGTCGACAAAAGCGCTATACGACATCTTGGCGCTGGAGAGACCTATACATACCTGGGCGCGCCGCAGAGCCGCATTCAGGACGTGACATCTGTAAAGGATACTGTCCGATGCAGATACAAACGTCTCATCTGACGCATATAGTCTTTCGAACAGTCGGCAAGGAACAAAGTATCTGAGACGAACATGCTTGCCTTCCCAGTAGTACTCTATTTATTTGGAGTGGTTCCATGGACGAAGGACGAGCTCAGATCCCTCGATATCGGGTCCCGAAATGTTATGCACCCGAACAAAAGCATGCACCTTAGGTCTTCTGTTCTGCGACTTTACATCTCACGCCGTCAAGGTGGTCGCGAATACTGAATCTTGAATGTCTTCACAACAGGATTATTCTGGGTACAGCACATTCAGTCACAAATGGACAAGCACCTCTTCTAAAATGGTCAGAAGACATGAAGAAATGGCAAATGGGCGTTTCCGTAAAGAGCAGCGGAAGAGGCTGCTAATCGCTCGGCCTTGACTTCAATATCAGGGGTGAGAAGAATGCATCATATCTTATCCATCTCGAGTATTCACTCCTGAAGGCCCGGACTGAAAAAGCACAGGAGAAAAACTTCCGCAAACAGCTTCTCGACAAGAGGATGCACGGCATCTTCCACTCAAATGTGGCAGATCAGTCGATGTCGTATGAGCTAACGTTTGCTTCCCTTTATCACCTGGATTGAAGTCGGGCACGGAGGGTTTCATTTTGGCATGTCAAGACGGTGTCATTTCCACTCTAGCATAGTTCGCCACATTTTGAGCCAAGACATTCCCGATGATAGTTGCAGAGCGTGTCATGCACACCCCGAACATCTAGGAGACATACTATTTAGTATTCCAAATCATGCGTGAACGAACTACATCCAAAGCCACAATGCGACACTAAGAGTGCTTTATTACCATCCCTGCCGCTCTTACTGCATCAGCTTAAATACCGCTCCACTAAATGCTCCTAGGAAAATAGAGTCAATTGTCGAAAATGAGAAATGCCGGAATATACTGGAACTTCATATTCTCGACAATTGCTTCTGTTGCGCACTCGAGGCCTGACATTGTTCTTCTTGACTTCGAGAAATGAACCATGTTCGTTATCGAATTTTCGGCACCAGCCGACAAAAATATCGTAGCCAAGGAGAATGAAAAGAAAGAGAGGTATAAAGAACTTATAAGGGAGTTGCGACGGCTGTACCCAGAATATTCCGTTAAGCTAATCGTCTTGATCATCGGTGCTCTTGGAGGTGCCAAGGATTCACTAGTTAATAGCCTGAAAAGCATCCCTGCGTGTCAAGAAAATGCTAAGAAACTTGCGGGGAAAATACAGAAAGTGATCGTCATTCGGTCGCTCTGTGTCCTCAGGATGCACCAAAGTTTCACCGGATCATCGTATGGAATTCGTCGCAGACTGTAACCACCTATCTCACGGTCGTGAGACGTGGATGCAGCTGAAATTTTACCGCGATTTCGCTGGAAGCAGGTGTAATTTTTCAGATTAGCATTCGCTCCCGGCGAAATCCTGCGGTTGCCCTAATGGCACACTTTTAACATATAATTTTAACATATAATTAAAAAATAAGGTTAAACAACCACCGCAGGTTCTCACTGGGAGCAACTGCGATCTAAAAATGACACCGGATACAAGTAGGACCGCAGTAAATCACACTCATGGCCACGTCTCGCAACCGTAAGATGGGTGGTGACAGGACACGATGAAATCACAAAGACAGGCCGGCGAAACCCTCTTGTGTTTGGAGGACACGAAGCGACCCAAGGATGACAGCTTTCTGCATCCATTTCGCAAGTGCCTATGCATATTTTCAGCACGCGGGTATGGCTTTAAGATTACAAACCAGTGATCGTTTTGCACCTCCGAGAGCACCCATCACAAGGACAATTACTTGAACCGAATATTTTGGGTACAGTCTTTGCAGCTCCCTTTTAAGGTCTTGATACCTCTCCTCCTTTTCTGTCTCCTTAGCAGTGATATTGTATTCGGACGAAGCCGAGATTTCGATCACGAATATAGTTCGTTTCTCCAAGTCTTGGAGAACAATTTCAGGCCTCGAGTGTGCAACGGAGACTGCTGTCCGAAAATCGTAGTTCCATAAAATTTGACACTTCTCGTTTTGGTCAATTGAGAGCGACAAAGATGGTTATAAAATACACTTAGGGCTGCATTATGTCTGTAGATGTACGTCGATCCTGCTTGGGTGGAATACCCCGATAGTATGCGTTCCAGGTACTCAGCGTGTGCATGACACGCTCTGCACATATCGCTGGGAACTTCTTGACATAAAATGCGGTCACGGTATGCTAACGTGGAAATGACACCGTCCTGGCATGCGAAAATAAAACCCTCTGTACCTGAGTTAAGCCCTGATGATCTGAGGAAAGTAAAAGTTTGTTCCTTCGACAAGGACTGTTTTTCTACATTCCTGTGAAAATCTCCGTACATTTTCTTGTCGAGTAGCTCTTGATGGAATTTTCGAACTTCTGCTTTCTTCACTTCGGCTTTCAGAAGTAAAGCATCTAGATGGAGTAATGTACTTTCCTCACTTCTGATGTTAATATTCAGGCCAAGGGTCTCGGCCGCTTGCTCCGCGGCTTTGTAAAGGAGCGCTCCTTCACCAATCATCTCGTGGTTCCTGACCATTTTTAGGAGAGGATCTCTGCAATTGGCTGCGATATAAGCTGTACTTAGAACAATTCGGTTATGAAGACACTGGAGATTCAGAAGTCCGCGTCCGCCTTGACGGCGTGAAATGTATAATCGCGGAACAGAAGAATTGATATGCAAGCTTTTAGGCATATGTATGATATTAAGTGTAGTGATATCAAGAACCGCAAGCTCGATCTTCATCCAGAAGAAGATACTTGTATCTGCTTCGGAGAGACTCTTTAACTGATGTTACGTCCTCAATACGGCTTTGAGCCACGCCCAGATATACATAGTTCTCTCTAGTATTAAGAAGTCTAATAACAATGAGGTATCTAGACAAATTTCGTAGTGCGAGATATAGAGGCAGAAGTGCGATGCAAAAAAGCAAAGGTCTCATGGTATCGCCCTGAAAGACGCCCCTCTGGATGGTGACGTTGATCGTTGTCACACGATAATTTCCAGATGAGATAGATAGATATCTGATTATGTGTGGACGCACCTTCAAGCTTTCCAACAGACAGATGATGAATCTGTGAGAGGTTGAATCGAAAGCTTTCACGTAGTCAATCCAGGCCATTGACAGGACGCGCTGATGGGCTGCAGCGTCTTTACAGACGCACATGTCGATTAGCAGGTTCTCTCGAAAGTCTGCGGCACCTCTTTTCGAGCCACGTTGTTCATACAGCTCTCTCCACACAGGCTCAATTCTGCGAAGAATCCTGTTGTTTAGGACAGCTGTCAAGATTTTATACAGTGTGTTCAAACAAGTTATTGGCCTGTAATTCTCTGGGTTAGACAAGTTGCCATTTTGCGGTATGAGTATAGAGCGTTCTGACACCAGCTACTGCGTAATGGGCGCTTCCGACCTTAAATAAGAGTTGAATATGCGTACCAGATGTTGGTGTGTAGAATTAAACTTCTATCACCAGAATTTCTGGATACCATCTGGTCCTGCAGCGAAAAAGATCTTCGTACCCCTAAGTACTTTTTTCACCTCTCCAGTGAGGTTGTCGCAAAGCTTCTTGAAGCGGATGATATTGTCAGTATATTTTGTTAACTTTAGTGTTTCCAGGATCTTTTAAACGTCTCTCCAAAAAGTCTCTACCTCGAACTTTTGAACCCTTTCCGTTATCGTTCTACCAGACGTTATGTAGTCAATCACACACTGAACATGGGACGCATTCTGGTTCGCCTACCCAAACTTCTTGTTCAGTTCATGCAATTGTCTTTTTATCTTTTGATCCATCGTCGATTTGAGCCTTCGATTTGAATCAGCCAAAGCTCTCGCAGCACCATAAACTGTGAAATTGATGGTTTAAAGTTCGAACTCTTGCGAGATTTCTCCACGAAGTGAGGCATCCATTTCAGCCAGATCTTGGGGCTTAGGAGGAACTTGCATTTTAATGTTCCTTCTTGTCCTAAAATCGTGATCATCTCTCAGAAGGTGCCTGCTGTCCACGGTTGGTCTTAATGTCGCTTCCTCATCTTCGGCTGCAGCTTGTTCAAGCTTCCGGAAGACATCACCACATGGCTAAACCTTTGAATCCGGTTAATTCTTCAAATCCTACGAATATTGATAATTCTTCAGATAATGACTGTACGTTTGGTGTTAGGCGCGTATCATCAATAATAAATTTAAAGAAATTCGACATCCTACTTGGGTTCGTACCGGACGACATGCACTTCGGACGATTGGGAATCGCGCCACAATTTGCAGACTATTGGTTTGACAACAAGCCTCCAGCAATGTCGAGCACCTTATCCCTTGGTGACATGAAAAAAATTTTCAAACTTCTGGACATCATTTAGATGCCACACGAAAGTATGCGTCGAACGCGGTCAATAAGCGACATATCGTATTTGAAAGCAAGAGAATGGGAGAATCGGACACTGTGCTTCAATTTACCAATTCCGGAAATATTTCTACAAAAGAAATTAGTAGAGCATTGGGCATTATTTACTGAAGCAGCGCATATATCCCTGAAACCCACTGTTACTCAAGCTGAATTAGAATACATGGAATATTTGGCGAAGAAGTTTATGCTTTACAGTGAAGAGTATTACACAAAAGGTGATATGACCTACAATGTTCACCCACTACTACATTGGTTAAAATCAATTGAAGATTGGGGTCCGTCATGGCATCATGGCGTCAGAATGAATAAGTCTGCTAAAGAGATTCCCAATCAGATTTGTCGACATTTGTCTATGCTTCACTGTGAAATTATTTCAATAAAGCATATTCTTGCTGACGCTTTAGAAAAGTTTAGAGCATACTCCTTTAATCTAAAGGGATGAAATACACAAAAAAACTTTGAAAGTTAATCATATGAGGCATTTCGGTGCTGCTAAAGCCGCAAAAAGAAAGGATTGATCAACTCCAATTTCCCGAAGATACAGTTTCTTAAACAAGAATGATCGAAGATCATTCTATCTACTCAAAAGGAAGAAGTTATGGTGATAAATCAAATAATAGTTTTGCTAAACTTACGAATGTTACTTATACTTAGATTCAACAGTTTCTAGTGAGCGAATCATCTAGGCAAGAGCACACGATTGCCACACATCTTTCAACAGTTAACGCTCATCAAAATCTCTGTGCAGTTGGTCAAAGAGTAACAACCTGAATGAATGATTTTTGCTCTATAAATACGCACGAAATAATTCAAATTTCTGTATTTCTGCGGATTGTAGAAGTCAAGTACATATGGGCAGTACCAAATCACTACTATTTTTAAGTTATTATGAGGATAAAATCACTGTCTTCGACATTTTACAAATACGGAATATCGATTCATTAGAATTTTATCATAGGTTTGTGTAACGCGAAAGTGGTTGAGTGTTCCGAAGCTAAGTAGTTAGTTAGTTATAGGATGGGCCAGGAGCCTATGAAGAGCTCCTCTGGTGCTCAAGCTATAAAGCCTATTGTGCCACACCCTTACTTATTCGCTCTCAGCAGTTGACACCAGACCTCTTGACGAAGCCTAGTATGTCGTCTACTGATCGTGTTGTAATTTCCTCTGGTCCCATAAAATGGGGCCCGAGGGTCTGTTCCCCACAGTACATGCAGGGATGTTTCATCATCCCTGCCGCATCTCCTGCACCCTGTCGTGGGGTTATACCCCATTTTGTGCATATGATAATTTAAGTGTTTGTGCCCTGTTAGTATCTGTACCACTTTCCTTATATCTTTCTCGGGTAAACCCAGGATTTCCCTAGCTCTGTCCATCCTACGGGTATAACCCAGGATGGATTTCGCCTGACGGAAAACCATGATCTGTTCCCAGTATTCTCGATGTTTTGTTCAGATCCAGCTTTTAATGACCAACCCGATACAGTAAGATGCTATTCCCAGTAACGGTTCTGTTCTTATGTATTTACTTGCTGCGCCGCGCTTTGCCAACTGTTGCGCCTTTTCGTTGCCATTGATCCCTATGTGACCAGGGACCCATATGAGAGCAACATTGTTTCTTTCTGCAACTTGGTTTAATGCCTTTTTGCATTACCAAACAAGTTCTGATGTTATCTCTGGTTTCCCTATTGCAGTTAGTGTCAGTTGGCTGTCGGAACAGATCGTAATCTGCCTGCCAGCAGCGTTTCCTTCTATTAGTGTTTCACCACAGCGAAGTACGGCCAGGACCTCCGCCTGAAAAACAGTAGCATGTCGACCAAGTGGTATTCCTAACCCTTTCCCTCTCTTGCTGTTATAATTTCCTGCTCCTGACCACAGATCCCTGCTTGGGATACAGACACGGAAAACTTTGGCAAAGTCGAAGCGTTTTGCTATTTTATCTTGCCATATCTGTAGAATTGGCAATGCATTGGCATCATTTGGGAGCCTAGTGTGGCTAGTCCCCCGAGTCCATCTATTTGCTCTTGCCAGGCGGCCCATCGCGTGTGCCGCTCTAGCGGTTATCGCAACATGTA
>CAKNWT010270669.1:394-15504 GCA_932066315.1 Andricus coriarius
ATTTTCCCATTTTTTGGATCTTTCCCATGGCATGTAAACACATGGAAATGGCCGGTTGAGTAACACCTAACTGTTCGTCAAGCATTTTTTGTGTTTGTGTATCGTCCTCATCCAAAAGAGCCTGTAATTCATGGTCCTCAACTTTTTTGGGCCGATTTTCACGCTTTTTGTCACTCAAGTCAAATTGACCGTCTTTGAACCGAGGAAACCAGTCTCTGCAAGTTGTTTCCGATAAAGCACTGTCACCATAGGCTTTCACAAGCATTCGATGTGATTCGGCAGCCGATCTCTTCAAATTGAAGCAAAAAAGTAGAGCTTCCCGCAAATGCTCCTTTTCTGGCACAAAATTAGACATGATTACTCAAGGAAAAATTGATGTTGTTGTATAAAAAAAACTGAATATGTGCACTGATTAATGTAGCCAGGTGTCGAACTCACACAAAAAAAGCATGACGTTTCTATTGTAGCTAAATATGTTCACTACCGCCATCTCTGAGCAAATAGAGGATTTAAGCTTATACACCTGGTATATTCTCAGGAGAAACATAGACTACATATTTTATATTAAAATTAATGAACCAAAAAAATTGTATAACCCGTTGAAATTTTCAGTTACAGTAACTGAAAATTCATAAAGTGTAACTGAATTTTCTGAAACATGTGACTGTAGCGTTATGCAGTTACCGTTGCTGAAATTTCTGTTACAGTTTAGGAAAATTTAGAAACGGTTTCTGCATAAAGATTTAGTGACGCGTCTCTGAAAATTCCTACAGAAATTTATAACGGTGTAGAATTGTAATAAGTCGGCAGGAAATTTTGAAACTGACACTATCACAGCTTTTAATATGAAATTTTGAATGTGTGAAGTGGAAAGTACATTACTGTGAACTTTAAAATTCAAAACCTACAAAGATTATTCTAAAAATTAATTTCAGAAAAAACTGTGGTAAATTAAAATTATAGAATGTTTGTAGACGATAAATATCTTATTAACCCTAGTTAGCCACACTTCAGTAGAATCGCATAATAGTGACACTGGGTGAATTTCACCCCAACAATGAGTCCTAAAAATCTAAAAAATTGCTAGGTGTAGTATACATAGTTTCTTTCCAGGTATATTTGAATAAGGCTTTAAAGTTGCGAAATATATATATTTAAATGAAATCTAGCCACCTACAACAATGATTGAATGTCCTTTTTATTTTTAATTGTATCTCTTTATGCTGGTACTTTAGAAAGAAATGATAGGCAAAAGCTATTTTTGACAGATACGAAAATCTCCGATTGTTTTTAAATATGATCGTTACACGTTCCACATAAAACTGTGGACTAGCACTCTATCATTACTATTTTTATTATAATAATAGAGTGTCAATCCACTGACTTTCCTCTGAAACGTGTTACGGGCAATATTAAAAAATTCCAAAAACATTCCGGAGCGTTTTGTTTATTATTGAAAAATTGGTTCTCGAGATGGAATATTAAAAATTGAAAACTTATTATCGGAGCTTGGATAAGAATTAGTAAACAATACTTCATGTGATTATATATTATTTGCATACTTAATAATTTTCCATGATAATGTTATAACATCATATCCAGTCCACATATATAAGCCTCTATATACACTTAAAACACTTTTCTAAACTTTATTTTCACTTAATATAGTGCAACGTGCCTACAAAACAACTGCACGGCGCGGCTGGCTAGCGACAGTGTTGAATGGGTCGTCGCCGTAACCGTTCAAATTCAATTTAGCGTCCTTGCGTTGCTATGGTAATCAGCATGGCCGCGGAGCTGGTATGCGTAACTACAACGAAAATGGGACAATGTTTGGCTAGACCATGACATGTTTATTATTGATGGTTCTATGCGATTGTTCATCCCATCCCTTTGTATTTTTTTGTATTACTAACGTTCATCTGATATATAATATTTAAAAAATTAATGGGTGCGAATAAAATGGAGAATCATTGCATCACATGAAATTTTAATTTGTGTAATTATTATATATATATATATATATATATATATTATTGGTTGTAAAATATAGACATGTCCCAATCCGGCGAAACACATGCATTCTTAAATGGAAACGATGAACAAAAAGAGGAAATTTCATTGGAAACTGATTCCAATCAGTCGAAAAACCCATGCTGCATTATCATTTTAGGAATGGCTGGTTCGGGTAAAACCACATTCGTAAAGAGAATTGTTTCTGAGCTTTTTAAGAAGAAGAAACCCTATGTGATAAATTTGGATCCAGCATGTATGGAAGTTCCTTATCCTGTTAACATAGGTATGTAAACAGGATTTTGTTTAACTTGAAAAAATATTCTTTATTATTGGGAATTGAAATTACTGTCTGAATTTTTTGTTACTTGGATTATTAGTGTGCTCTGGTGGAACTTACCAGTTTGCAATCTGTTACAAATTTCATGGATTTTGGAATAATGTTGCAACTTCTAGAATTGTTAAATGTTGCCAACAATAAAGTTGAAAATCGAGGGGCTATTCACTGAGTGAAAAGTCATTCCTCACTCAAAACAGGTCATGTGAAATTTCTTATGATCCGGCCAGATCATGAGAAATTTTTCCAAATCTTAGGAAATCGCGCCAACTCAGGGAGAATCACGTAAATTCTTCGCAACTCTTCTCAACTCAGCGTGGATCACTGTAAAGTCGGCGCGGTCATTATTGGGCTATCCATAAATCATCCGAAATTTTTTTCTACGCCATGATCGTAGACGGCGTAGACGCATTTGCCCTGCAAGGATATGATGGATCTCGAGCAATGAGGGGCAACCCGTTGCAAGACTGATAAGTTTACGCCTCTGTCGTAGAGAATAGATAATAGAAACATTAAAATATAGTCCTTTTATTATTTAATTTTCATGAAAATTATTCAGTTTTAATACAAATCTCTGCAATTATTAGAAACTTAGAATGAAACTTTGTACATTATTGTTTATAGCGCAAAAAGTTATTATTTTTTTAAACTAGCTGATGCTGATTTTTAAATAAATTTTTGCATTACAAATTTATAAAAAATTTGATTCAAAATCGCTAAAGACATAGCACGTCAAAGTATGTTCATTCAAAAATGAGCATTAACTTGTTAAATATAAACATTTAAATAAAATTTTCTTCATGAAAGTTGAAGTAGACGAAGAGAAACAGCTTTCTATTCTGTCTTGGAACTTTTTTATTTCTTTAATCAATGTTTTCTCGAAATTGATCACTTTCATTACAGAATGTCTTAGAAAAAAATGTTCCTCTGGGAGTAGACCAACTTTTGTATAATACTGCATTGTATAATAATGCAGAATCAACATTATAACTAAAATAAGCACAATTTCATTTTTCTCGCTTTTCAACGTAATTAATTATTTTTTATGTTAACAAATTGACTGAATCAAAAAATGATGTAGGAATTTGTTTCATAAATCTGTTTCCTAGCCGACGCGATATTTGAACTTGAAAAAACCCAAAATTATAAGAGGACTACTGCATTCATTAAAAAATAAATGAAACGCATAAAAATGCGAAAACTGAATTTTAGGAAAATAAATTTTTCCTGTCCACAAAAATAATTCAGCCCACATAAAACTCACATGATTTATTCCTTATAAATAAACAAGTGCAGTAAAAAATTGGCAAAAAATAAATCGACTTTTTATATTTACAAGCAAGTCGTCGCCAGTTTTCTAATTTTAAACTTAAAAAAAATTTCCAACAGATTTTGTAAGAGAACGGTAAACACCACCAAAATCCAAAAAGATATTCATAACATCAAAATTAGGTCAAAAATAATATGAGTTTGAAGAAAAAATTGTATTTTTGGAAAAAGAGACGTCAAATTTCAAATACACGTAACATCATAGGATTTTTTATTGTTCTCAAAACGGAAAAATACTTGTCACCTAATTTTCTCTAAAAAAGAACATATTTTGTCGCCAAGAGATTCTGCGACTTTATGTGTGAACTGAGATTGTGAAACCTACCTGATTCGGAATGGATTCGGTCCTTTTATTAATATTTTTACGTTATTTCATTTTAAATTGTAAAGTCTTTATAAATCATGTTTGCAATTATGCTACCGGGATGATTCAGGGGAAATTCAGTGTGCAGTTCTAGGTCTGTCAGATTTTTTTTACTGAATATTACGTAAAAAGTACGAAAAACTAGGGCCACCCTCCTCGAGAAATTGCTCACTTTCCAGATATTCGCTTTTTAATTTTTTTTAAAATAATGAAATAGTCCTCTTACAATTCTGGATCTTTTGAAACTTCGAAAATAGCATCGGTTAGAAAACCATTTACGAACAAAAATTGTTTGCGTCATTCCTTGATTATGACGATTGTTGACATAAAAAATAAACAATTACGTAGAAAAATAAGAAAAATTAAACTGTGCTTTCTTTCAAATTTGGATTCCACAGCAAAAAGTTTCTAACAAAAGTTGGACTACTCCGAGAGCAGCATTTTTTCTAAAACATTTTTTGATAAATACAACTGAAAAATTATGAGAAAACATCTTTTAAAGAAATAAAGAAGTTCAGAGCCACCGTAGAAAACTCATTTCGTACTCTTCCTGATCTTGTATTCTTTAAATTCATCCGTATTCTTTCCGATTCTTTCCAGTTCTCTCCTATTCTTGCCAACTCTGACGTGTTCTGCTTCACTCATCTCAACTCAGATTCAAGATCGCGTATTCTTCAAAATCCAAGAATTCTTGCACTTATTTTCACTCAGTGAATAGCCCCTCGTTAAAAATTTTAAATGCACATATCCGAGTTTTAGTAACATGTGGTGGGAAAGACATATGCATGAGTTAGTCAAAGGGTTTCGCTTGGTGCGTTTCTTGAGTAATTCCGGTACATCCCAAATGGAGGTTTGATTCCTCCAAGATGCACATGCGCTGTATCGTTTCTTTAGAGTAAGGAATTTTGCGCCTTAGAAACTAAAATGTTTCACATGATTTTAAATATTACACAATTCTGAACACTTGAAATAAACAAGTTTTAATACTTGGAGTTTGTAAATGCTCAATTTGAAGCATTAAAAATTTAAACACTTTGAGCGATTTTTTAGTTTGAAAGCTTCAAAATGAAAATGGTTTAATTTGCATATCTTTCAGTGTAAAAGAAAATACAATTTCGATTGGATTTCATTTGGAAATTGCCTGACTTTTTGGGCTTCGAATTCTAATGTATTTAATTCTGAAGACTACACTGTAAAAAAAGTTGGTGTAAATTTACATCCTGCGACGATGGAAATAATTCTATCGACGTGGCACATAGTAAATAAGCACGATTCTGTAAAAATACATATTTTTCTTCTCAACCTGCGTCCGCCGTAAGAAATACATGCAGGACGTAAATTTTCCGTCGTCGACCACGAAATTAGGTACGGGTCGGAAATATCCGAAATTTTGACGTTAAATTTTATCTTCAGCTTTTATAATCGAATAGATATTTCGAGGTGTGGTTCCCCAAAAACTTTTCGCTTATTCAAATTTCAATGATTTTTTCATCTCTGACTTATTCCTAACGTTCCCTGATGAACAAATTTCCCTGAGTTTTCTCTGATTTGCAGTTTTTCTCTAACCTGCGGCCACCTGGCTACTATTCACAACTTTTCACAGCGGTGAAAATATTTTAAAGCTATTTTCTGTATTTAAGGGAGAAAACGGGATATAACTACTCGACAGTCTCAAAATTTAAAAATTCATTTCTTTCGAGTGAGAGAAAAAATTATATTTACATCTCCGGAACTCATCGTTTGGCACGACTTGTACTCGAGAGTCCCGAATAGTCTAAATTTACGTCCTGCACATAATTCTGCGGCGTTCGTCCGTGCGGACTTAATCCCCCGCGATGGAAAAGCACACATCGTCCAAATTTACATATACTTTCGTAGAATTGAAGACCCAAGTCAATTCATTATCTCACGTAAACTTACTATGTCCTACGCCGATCGAATAATTTCCATCATCAGAAGTAGTAATTTTACAGTCGACTGCAAACAGAACAACCTTCGTTCTATTTTCACGCTGTTACCTGAAGTGAGATCACACTAGATTGCAAATAAGTACTGTAGTATCGTAACTTAATTAGGTTATACATTGTAATTTTAAAATACACTCCACGTATAATTACTAGCTGATTGTAAATATCACCAAAGCTTTCTTTAAAGTGTACTGCTTTGAGATCTTACTTTATTGAACACTTGAACTTAAATTTCTGACTTTCAAATGCTTTAATTTCGTAGTTTTAAATGTTTTACATTCAGAATAAAAATAAATGTTGATGAATATATTTTCAAGACATTCGAGACACTGTGAATTACAAAGAAGTAATGAAACAATATGGTTTGGGACCGAACGGTGGTATAGTAACGGCTTTGAACCTCTTTTCAACCAAGTTTGATCAAGTGATACAACTAATAAAAAAAGCAGGAGAAGCTCACGACTTCGTAATCTTGGATACTCCCGGACAAATAGAAGTATTCACTTGGTCAGCCAGTGGCTCAATCATAACGGAGTTATTGGCATCATACTTTCCGACGATCGTTGTTTACGTGATGGATACTGTCAGAAGCTACAAACCCGTGACGTTTATGTCAAATATGCTTTACGCGTGCTCCATACTCTACAAAACGAAATTACCATTCGTCGTAGTAATGAATAAGGTGGGATACACTCTAAACCAGTAGTTGAAAATTATTTCAGATTATTACAAATGTGTAGAAATATGCCAACTCATTTTATGTTAAATGGCAAATGAATGTAATGGAATATTTAACAAACATTTTACTAATTCGATTCTGAATTCACTTTCAGACTGATGTCGTTTCAAATTCTTACGCAGTTGAATGGATGACTGATTTTCAATGTTTTGAACAGGCTCTGGAATCACAGACGAGTTATATCAGTAATTTAACTCGCAGTATGGCTCTTGCACTCGATGAATTTTATTGTAACTTACGATCATGTGGCGTTTCTGCTATTACAGGATCAGGAATAGATGAGTTTTTCAGTCTTGTTGAAGAGGCAGCGCAAGAATACGAAACGTAAGTATCAATGGGAATGAAATCACTCTTTTGCATTAAAGGGCAAATGGGGTAAGGGGTACAGTAGTGTCCATCTTAAGGATCGCATCTATAGAAGAATAAAAATATAAAATCACATGTGCCATCGGCAATAGATGTACACTGATTCTTGACTCGTCCAGTGTCGGACGTTAAGCACAGAAGGGCGCGATTAGCGCTTGAATGAGTGGCCGTTCGTGATTCTATTTTAGTCGTGTTTTCACTAAGTTTAGCTACTGCGGAAATTTTGTTTTTCTGCAAAGTTCCATTTTATTAAATTTAATAAGCTTGTTACTTACCGTACATTTCTGCCCTGATTTGAAAGAACATCGTTAACTGCAATTTCAAAGGTAAAAATATACATAGGGGAGAGTCTGGTAGTTCCGGACACTTAAGCTTTTTTGGTAATTATTTAGTTGATAGTGATCAAAATATTAATATAGAAGGTTAGTTATAATGCCAGGGCTTCTAGCAACAATTTGAAATTAGATGTATAAGAAACAATTTTGCTTTAAAAGAAAAAAGCCAATTGAAATGAGGCCTAAAATAGGTTAAGAAAAAATACTGTCGGGTAGCCCCGAACACAGAGGTTTTCGTAATATTTGGTCATTTTATCGTACTTAATTAACAAGAACCCTTAAACATAACACAAATACTCACCGAAAGGAAGAAAATCAGCACAGATGTAGTGTATTACAGTCTTAATTCATTTAGGTTATTAGTGTCTATTTATCATTTGACAATTTTCGACAGAAAACAAATGAAATGTCCGGGGCTACCCGACTGTGACATTTTTCAGTAAAACTGAGGGCGCAGTCCCATGGAGGTAGATTAGAAGAATAGGGGAACAGTTTTGACCAATGAGGTGACTGCTCGTGCTTGTACAGGCACTTCTTTGGCCAAAACTGTTCCACTATTCTACTCATCTACCTCCATGGGACTGCGCCCTGATATAAATAAGAAAATACGAGAAATAATTTAAAAAAAATGGCGGGTCACATAGTTCAAAAGTGAAAAATCCACCTAATTTTTTTTTTTAATTATGCAAATATTTCATCATAAAGTTGGTTTATATTTCACAAAATGCTCTTGTTTTCTAGAGACGAAATGTTTAGACCGGATTATTTTTTAAGCTAATGAGAGAGATGAGTCCATATTTTCAAAATTATACTTCAAGACAATTCTGAAAGATAAAAATGATGATTTATCTCCGGAGATAGTATAGTTTCTTGAAAATCATGAGTGTCCGGGGATACCCGGTGTCCGGGGCTACCCGACTCTCCCCTATTCTAATTAAACGATTCTTACAATCCTACTTTATAATATGTCTAAATTCATCCATCATTTGATGTTATATTCACGTGATAGGTGTTTGTATTGACATTTTCAAATTTATAATTAATTAAGGTTTCAATTAAATTTTCTTATCCCCTGTGACTATATTACTATATATAATATATTAAAAGAGTAACTATTGCAGACAGCCCGATGCCAGTAGGAGCCTACCTTCGTTTACCTGCAACGGATGATCCTTTCATTGTTGTTGCACAGATAAAAATGTATACTTCTAACAGAAAAATACTGAAAAATTAAATCAACAGAAGTACAATATATTAGAAAAAGTTAATGTTTATTTTTAAAACAGCCCACTGTATTTCCGATTCATAGATTTTTATATCTTTGAATTAGCTATGTGACTATGTGGGTTTCAAATGTTATTCAAAATTGAAATGTCACGTGGATATTATCATTAGTAAAGGAAGACTCTAAATTCTAAGTGCATACAAAAGTATAATAGCTCTCAACTGGGATTGAAGATCTTAACCGATTTTTCATGATCTTTTTTTAACTTTCTCGTCATAACATAACGAAACTAGGACGGCTTATTAAAATTCGAGTTATTATTATTTTTTTACCAATTTTGATTTTTTCTCAGCCTGCTCTATATCCCTTAACAATGAGGAGGTCGTGCGAGCATACCAGAAAGCGAAAAAAAATTTGAGATACGCTGATTTATATAAAATCTTCTCTTTATTCTCAGGTTCTCAAGATCTGAGACGACCGAAAGGCCCACGCCAGTTTAAAGTGACCCCAAAATTTTGAATTTAAAAATGTTAACAGTTCCAGGAGTTCTGATCAGCACTCTGCTCTACCCCGGAATAGTTCTATAAAAAAAACTCTTATACACCGCAGTCCCGCTTTATCCGTTCCCGATAGATCAGACAAGGTAGTGCAAGGGGGCGAGAGAAACGCGCTGCGTGGTCGGTGGAGCAACTCCGCAACAACGCAGGGGTGTATGAAAAAAGCAGGCAGTACCCGCGGCGGTTAATCGCGTCGTCTGCTTCAGTCATTTTCAGACAGTTGTAAAAATGTCGCAGGACATTTGGTTTATATCGCTTCTGATTCGCTTTCAGTGTTTCGGTATCACAAAAATGTTAAAGGACAGTAAGACAGAAATATGGTATCGCTGAGGGAACGTACAAGGATCTGAGAGCTGGCAAATTTCTTTTAAAAAATAGGATGGAAAGTTGTGGATTCATAAAAAAGAAATCTTCAAAAACAAGAGATTATGTGGATAATGTGGCCTATGTGTATAATACAGTCTTGAAAACTTGAACAATTAAAAATCAAAAGTCTTTGAAGTTAAAGATTTTTAATAAAAAAACATTTAGCATTTAACATTTATTAAAATATTTAGAAGTTCTAAAAAAATTTCAAACAACTTCTAGATTCCCCAAGATCTGAAATTTTGAACCTTTTCAAGGATGTTTTAACTGTTTGAAACGAAAATAATTTAACTTCTTATTTATGAAGTGTTCAGTAAAAAAATATAATTGTTCAATTTTCAATGTTTCTAGCTTGAAATTGCTTAAAATAATATAATTTTGAAAATTTTAAAGTTCACTGATTGATTCTTTAATTTAGAGCATTGAAAATGATACCGTGGATTTATGTGTTTGGAATTTAATCTGAATCTTTGAACTCTATAATTTATAAAAGTTAGAAATTCTTAATTTTGCAGTTTATCTGCATTTCATTTAAAATTGGTAAGTTGAAAAGTGTTAAAACCTTCCATCTTATACGTATAAATTTTATTAATAATTCTTATACAAAATTTTTGAAATCAAAAACTTAACTTCAATTTAAAAAGTTCAAAAATCAAGAGTTCCACTTTGAGTGCTTTAATTTGTAGTTTATTTTTTATTCCTTCAAATGCAAAAATGTTTAGCTTCAGAGTTCAAATGTTTTAATTTTATTGACCGTGAAAAATATTTGGAAACCGAGAAAAAACCGGGAATTTTTTTCTTCGATTAAAATGGCCATCCTGTTATATGTGCGTACATACTCATAACTCAGTACTTTGACAAAGTTTGATTTTCGGTCACAAACATTTTCACATTCATTATGATATTATAAAACCAAAATGGCAAAAATACAAAGAAAATATTATTTTTGGGACAAAACTTCAACAGGAATGGTCCATACGACCCTGATTGTTTACCAGCGGCGTAGCCAGGAATTCTAGGGGGGGGGGGCTGACCTTAGGGAAGAAGAGCAAAAAAGGGTATCCGAAAAATAAACTGACATGATATTAAAGTCAATAAGCATAATTGTTTAAACAATTTCATATTGTTTTTAATAATATTCTCTTTGAGTAATGGTTGAAAGTTGCTGTTTTTTCTAAAATTTTAAACTTTTTGTCTACTTTTAACTGACAGTGTGGTAATAATTGATGAAATTCAAAAAAACATAATTGTTTAAACTAATTATTATTGTTTATAACTATCTTCTCTTATAGTAATGCTAGATAGTTGCAGTTTTTTCTTAAGTTGTTCACTTATTGTCAACTTTTCACTTAAAGCGAAGTAATTATAACAGCAATTTAACAAACATAATTGTTTTAACAAATTATTATTATTGTTTATAACTATCTTCTTCTGTATTAATGCTAGATAGTTGCGGGTTTTTCCTGAAATTTTTCACTTTTTGTCAATTTTTCACTTAACTTAATGAAGTTTAACAAACATGATTGTTTAAGTATATTATTATTTTCTATAACTATCATCTCCTATATTAATGCTAGATAGTTGCGGTAATTCTCAAAATTTTAACTTCTTGTCCATTTTTTACTTAGTGAGATAATAATTAATGCAAGTTATCAAACAATTGTTTAAACACTTATTATGGCTTATCACTATCTTCTCAGAATTTTTTAGCTTTTCTTTAACTTTTTAGTTAGAAACAAATGTGGGCGTCCACACGAAAAAGGCCCTTATGGCCAGTATGGAGTTATATACAGAATCATGTAGCCAGATAAGTTCCCGGCATTTTAAGCCCATGACAAACCATCTAGGTTGAAAATCGACTCGCCGGGGCATGTTTGAAGTTCAAAAATGAAATATACCCATTGTCGCTTGCTTTCAGGACATAAATATAGTGTCAAAAGATTCATTATAGGTCTTAATATTCCCCACTTAAATCCTATAATAACCGCCCACAAGGGCCCTTTTCATGCGGACACCCACAAATTATAAATATTAGTAATAATTTAAACAACAAGGCTCCCAAGGAAAATTTATATTTAATATGATTCATATAGAAAATTTGAAAAATATTTCAAATATCTATTAGTATTTGATTTAAGACAAATATAATAATAAACAAAAAAAGAGATTGTTTAAGAAATGATTCTCTTTATTGTTTATTTATTATATCTTCATAACTAAAAAGACAAAGCCAAGTAAAAAATTTCAGAAAAACCGCAACTTTCTAATTGTCAAGAGAAAATAGTTATAATTAATAATAAACTGTTTAAACAATTATGTTGGTTAATTTGACTTAATTATTACCTCACAAAGTGAAAGTTGACAAAAAGTGGAAAATTTCAGAAAAAGACGCAACTATAAATGATTGCTATGTATAGGAGAAGAAAGTTGCACTGCCATTTTTAAAAGAGAATATTATTAAAAATAATATTTTATTAGGGTTCCTGATTAGGGTTCCTGTCGCTCGATATCACTTCACTAGTTTTTACTGGGTTGATTTCTCAAACAAGTAATGATATATATCCACTTAAATTACTGCTATTCTCTATTTACCGTTTGTGTGTGTGTGAGAGAGAGGGTGGGGGGAGGCGAGAGCGGACAATATAGTCTTTTCACCGTTGACGAGTTCGCGTAAATTGTACAGTTCCAGGCCAGACAGAATTCTGTCGTTTGACCTTACTCGATTAAACCTACGCATACCCCGCACAACTATTCCGTTTACTATCTACCTCCTTTTTCGCTGACTTTTGTTTTCAAATTAAAAAATTCTATTCAGTACATGATTTTAACTTTATTTATCACGGGGCTGCTGACAGCCCAAAATAACACAGCTCAAAAAAAAAAAAAAGTTGTTCACCCCAGAAACCGGAATAGGCTTCCCCTAGGTTTTCGAGGTCGCTGATTACGAATCCGGAGTCATTGTGGCTCTATAACGTCACGCTTTGTCCCCAACCTCAAAAAAAGACGGTGAATTGTTAATTTTATGTAAAACATGTATTTTTTCAATGCAAAGTGGTCATAGCCTATGTTTTCGAGGTTGCTGATTACGAATTCGGAGTTGTTGTGGTTCTATGACGTCACAATTTGTTCCTAACTTAAAAAAAATACCAGTTTATTGGTAATTTTATGTAAAATATGTATTTTTTCAATGCAAAGTGGTCATATCCTCTATTTTCGAGGTCGCTGAGTACGAAATCGGAGCCGTTGTATTTCTATGACATCACATTCCGTCCCAAACCTAAAAAAAACCGGTAAATTGGCGATCTTATGTGAAACATGTATTTTTTCAATGCAAAGTGGCCATATTCTATGTTTTCTAGGTTCTTGAGTACAAATCCTCAGTACGTTCGGTACCACGGTCCCAGCCTTTAAACTTTGATGCGTAACTTCGGAAAAACTCTTAATCCAACAGACCAGACGCGCCAGTCGTCCAAATCCTCGTTCAGCGAAAATTGAAAGCTAGTCAAAAATCATTTGATGCTGTTGACAGTATTGTCCAGATAACAACCGTGCGAACCAGCAATTCGCAAGTTCTCGCACTGCATAATTGTATGTTTGGATATCAGATCATGCATGCATTTTTGTTACTTTCCCTTAGTATGATCTTGTTGCTTGAACGAGTGACGAAATCCTGTTACTCCGACAGATTCTGTGAACGATGACGACTGCCCTGAACGGGGATGTTTAGAATGATTCGTATCACTATCTGTTGGAGTAAAGAAGCCAGTAGGAGGGTACTGTCTTGCAGGGGTGCATTAGGGTGTGAGGATAAAACCGTAGTGTGTCCAACGACAAGTTAACTTTGTCCTCGTCAAAGTCGGAAAGCCCTCATACTCAGCCCTGGGGAGGTATGAGGGTTATCACCCCCAGGACGGAAAACTCACCTGCGATCGACCGTTGACAATTCTGTCAGCGGCATCAATTGATTTTCGACTAGCTTTCAATTTTCTCTGGACGAGGAATCAGACGAGTGGCGAGTCTGCGGTCTGTTGGGTTAAGATTTCTCACTAAGTTACCTATCAAAGTTTAAAGGCTGGGACCTTCATACCGAACGGATTGAGGATTTGTACTCAGGAACCTAGAAAACGTAGAATATGGTTACTTTGCATTGAAAAAATACATAAATATAATGACATTATTACAGATAATAATAATTAATTATTATTACACAAAAGACGAATTTTTTAAATAATTATTTATTTTATTTTATTATTACATTATTATTACATTATTAACAATAATTAATTGTCATTACATTATTACTTACTGACATAAAATTACCAATTTACCGTTTTTTTTTAGATTAGGGACGGAGTGTGATGTCATACCAGGTGTATACGCTTAAATCCGCTGTTTTTTAGGCAAAAGAAAGTCGTTTTTTTTGCAGAAAATAAAATAAACTTCATTCAAAGTATTTTCCCTCGCTTGCTATACATTTTCCCCATCTCTCGGGCAATTTGTGTATACCACGCCAAAAAAATCTTTATCTTTCGATGCAAACCACTCTTCAAGCCATTTTCCGACGTCTTCGTACGAATCGAAGTGTTGTTCAGCGAGCGCGTGACCCATCGACGAAAACAGGTGGTAATCAGAAGGGGCCAGGTCTGGTGAATAAGCGGGATGAGGTAGCACCTCCCAGTTGAGTGTTTTCAAGTAGTTTTGGACCATTTTTGACGTGTGCGATGGGGCGTTGTCGTGAAGAAAAATCAGCTTCTCATGTCTTTCTTCATAATCCGGCCTTTTTCACGCAAAGCACGGCGCAATTTGATTAGTTGTTGGTGGCAGCGGTGAGCATCGACAGTTTCACCAGGTTTTAATAGCTAATAGTAGACGACACCCTGCTGATCCCACCAAACGCACAGCATCGTCTTGCGTCCAAAGCGATTAGATCTACAGAAAGAAGTTGATGGTTGTCCGGGATCGACCCACGATTTTCTTCGTTTCGGATTCTCAAAATAAATCCACTTTTCTTCTCCAGTCACCACACGATGCAGAAACGACTTTCTTTTGTGTCTAGCAAGCAAGATTTCACATGTGTTTTGGCGTCGCTCCATCTGCCTATTGTTCATTTCTTGTGGTATCGGTTTTCCTATTTTTTGGATCTTTCCCATGGCATGTAAACGCATGGAAATGGCCGGTTGAGTAACACCTAACTGTTCGGCAAGCATTTTTTGTGTTTGTGTATCGTCCTCATCCAAAAGAGCCTGTAATTCATGGTCCTCAACTTTTTTGGGCCGATTTTCACGCTTTTTGTCACTTAAGTCAAAATGACCGTCTTTGAACCGACGAAACCAGTCTCTGCAAGTTGTTTTCGATAAAGCACTGTCACCATAGGCCTTCATAAGCATTCGATGTGATTCGGCAGCCGATTTCTTCAAATTGAAGCAAAAAAGTAGAGCTTCCCGCAAATGCTCCTTTTCTGGCAAAAAACTAGACATGATTACTCAAGGAAAAATTTATGTTGTATAAAAAA
>CAKNWT010270674.1:628-15308 GCA_932066315.1 Andricus coriarius
TTTGAGCGCGATATCATATTTATTTTGGACGTAAGTTTACAATGAAAAATTCAGGACTAGCTTGGTCACGTGACCCACTCGTTACATGGCCTTAATCAAGTATACTGTCGATCAGTGCTTGCACGAATTTGTAATGACCTTGTAATATCCTGTTCCTCAGAGGGCTATTTAGTCCTAGGGACTTTCTTGAATAAATACAATACATGCCCTTAAACCGCCACTTTCTCTACCCTACTATTACATCACTACAGGAAGTGGCAACTTTGTGAAATAATCGGAATCTTCAATAACGGAACTTCCCCCACCACGAGCGCCCCTGGACCTGTGTATGCGTCCGTGCTTCCACCCATATCTGAAAATGGGATAGCTCGGGGGAACTAACATGCCAGGCTACCACCGCAAGTTCATGGCGTTACTCGTCTGATTCGTGTTCCCGAATCCGTTCCACTATTTTCACCCCCGCGGACCACAGTGTTCTCACTCGAGTCGGCTCGTACGCTTTCAAATAAAACGTTACATTTTCAACAACCCAAGTAGCATTATCTCTAGTCTGAGCGTTATGTCTTCCCCCCCCCCCCCCCAGAATCTGCCGCCCTAGGCAGCTGCCTACCTTGCGTACCCGGTAAATCCGCCACTGGATACAGATATTTTCAATTTTAATATTGTAATCTCCGTTATTGCTAGCCTTAACATAACAAATTTAAACCACCGTTTTTACTCTCCGAAAACGTCCTACGAGCATTTACTAACTAATGGGCTCATTCTAACCATTAAAAATCTTGCACCGTGGTTATAAATTCAGAGTATTGACGATACGGGCCTGAGCTGTAGAATTACCACGCGTATAGCTGGTGTGGTTTTCTCATTCGAATCGCCTCTAATGAAGATAAAGTGGATGTCGTGTTGACGAGGAATTCTTAAGATTTCAAGAAAAATCCAGGTTCTGTAGAAAATCCAGGTGATTCCCAGTCGATATCTACAAGCGATTCCCACTTGAGATTTGTAGATGTTAGGTTGGCAGCAGCGCCTTATGGTGGAACTGGCGGGAGAATTCAAATGGTAGAATCAAGGTTTTGGTTGGAGTGGCGAGTTGGTTGAGTCTTTTCGGCGTCCCGATATATTTTAACCTTCTGCGATGTCCCACGATGATGATGTTGACTCCGAACAAGGGTTTACATGTAGAAAAAATTAAAATTTCGAAACGAATCAGCGATAAGAATTTACATTACAAACTAAATCAAAACGAATCATGGAGTATCGTGTAGCCTCAGTAGTGTACCAGATATTATAATTCATGATTTTTTGAATTATCTCTAATTTAAATATTATCATGAAGTATGTCTTGTGAGTTGCAAATTACAGCATCACATTATCATACATTTTTTTAAACATTTTCACACAGGAACATTAAAATTAGATACTCTCTTTATTATTTCTAAACCTTTTTATGCTATACCACAAATATAATCACCTTTTCTTGCCAGATTATTATTTATATTAATATTAATATTATATACACATGTTTAATTTTAAAAAGACAAGTCCTTAATAGGAGAGTGTAAAGGCGAGAGTACTGACGTTGAGAAGCGCTTGAATCTGCCTAGGATGCAATCGTAGATGACGTCACGTGCTTTCTTACAAAATGTATATATCCGCCAATTTTCAATGAATCGATCTAAAAAATTTCCAGAAATCTTCCTCTAACAGTAAGAAACAACTGCCTTACTGGAAGTTGTTTCACCTCTAAAGTTCCCTCGATACTTTTCTTCGCCGAAGCTAAAAAAATGTGCTTACCGTCAGGTCTCCATTTGCAATTAATTATCATTAAAGAATTGGCATTTTTAACTAGTTTCTTCATTTGGTAGGCATCGCTAGGGTATAATGCGTATGTGGACCAAATTTCAAAAAGTTTCAATAATATTTGTCTGAGTGGAGACGATTTATGCCTTAAAAAATAATTGAATTTGGCGAAATTTTTTCATCCCTTTTTTAATTATATTATGAAAAATATACATCAGAAAGAAAAACTTTAAATAAAAAAAGTTCCGTTTTGTCATTCTCTACAAGCACATTTTCTTTAATTTAATTTTTTCAACTTTAAAATTTGGATATCACAAGACGTTTGGACAATACTTTTTTGCGCTTTCGAGCGCTCGTCGCCTTATTGCATCCGGACCTCAATTGCTGGCACATTGAGTCTAGTAGGTGCATACAATCGATGGTAAATCTTATTTATGCAAAGAAGGGCATCGAAAGTCTTCTAGATATTGTACATTAAGTACAAATTTTTGTAGCCATCGTTTATTTTGGAAACCTTTTACGTAAATAATATATATAGACGCTAGAATTTCTCGAAGTATAGGCCATAGTTCCTCATAGGCTACATCACCGGCGGCAGTCCAGTTGATTCCATGGTAATTACGTGTTAGCCATACATTTCCACTTTTGTATCTTCCAGGTAGTGAACTCCAGCTGCGTCGTGGTTCGACGAGGAAGACTAGTGGTTGAGCGTCTTCTGCGAGGGGGAGTATGGCCAACTCCTTGAAAAAAAAGTCATAGTAGGGCTTCTTGAACCCCTACAAATTACAATTTAAAACTTTAATGCAAAAGTACAATATTGCTCTGTACTCAACTTACAGTAATTCAAAAGCATCCATCATCGAGAGATTTAATCGTACACTCAAGAACAAGATGTGGTCGCAATTCAGCTTGCAACCTAACTATAAGTGGATGGATATCTTCCCTACCCTCATATCCAAGTATAACAACACCAAACATCGAACAATTGGTATGAAACTTGAAGATGTTACAGTTGAGGTTAAAGAAGAACTGATGCAAGGCTTTCAAAAGCAATGAAAAAAACACTCAAGAAAATCAAAATTCAAAGTTGGTGAAAAAGTTCGAATAAGTAAATACAAGAACATTTTCGGGGAAGGATACACTCCAAATTGGTGTCCTGAGATATTTATCTTGGAACGAGTAGTGACAACTAAGTCAGTAAAGTGTAGTTAGTTAGTTTTAAAACGGGCGGGAAGCGCATGAAAAGCTCCCCTGGCGCTCTTGGGATGTCCCTCGTATAAATCAATACTTGCTGAAATTCGCCGTGACGAATTGGGGAGAATTCGAGTGTGCATTTTACTCATATCAATCCAGACCCATTGACCAATGTTGAAGCGTTTACGTGCTGACGCATTGAAGTGAATTCGCTGACTTCAAACTTCTGCACCGTATTTGTACGTATAGAAAGATTCAAAATTGAAATACCGTCTTCTCGAATTTACACGCATTGACACACTGGTCTAATGCGTCATTGTCGTAAAGCGGGATTTGCGAGGTGTCTTAATCTTTTCGATTCAATGCATATCAATACTTTCTTTTTTGCTGGGTTGAAGTAACGTTAAAATAATGCTAAACTAATGTAAAACTTATATGTAATTAGGTGTAAGAATTCATTCAATAAAAAGACATGAAATTAATATAATTCTCATTTTATATATATTTACCCCACTCTACATTGTCGCTACTTTTTGTTAATAGGTACCGCTTGTCATTGAAAGGGCTTAAGGCCACTAATAACTTCTTGACAGTTTCTGCTTTGTGAAGACGCGATCTAATAACGAACTGCGTCCTCGTTCGAGTCACAAAATTTCGCAGACAGTCATCGTAGTCGCTGAAGTTTATATTTCTCTTAACTACAACTGATTTTACGCCTTTGGCCTTCTTTATAAAATCTTGACCATTAACGCAAAGGCTGTATATTTGACTTCGTAAGCCAACAAATTCAGTTACAATCTTATAATTGCAATAATCTTTTATGAGGCCTAGCACTTTTTTATTTCCTTGGCATACCATGAAAGATATTTACAGGGTTATCATATGTGTCGAACTTGTGGATATCTTCCTTCATGTCTTTATAGATATGTGTGCACTTGACTTTATAAATCAAACTTCAGTGTCAGTGTACAGAAGTTTAAATTTTCACTATATTTTTTATAAACATATGGTCATAGTGGAAGTCATAGATCAAGGTTTTGGACACGTCCAGAACACTAAGCCATATATAGATGGGTTCATTCATTATAACCTCAGTCTTTCTAAGTTCCACAGCCATTAGATCTTCATTGATGATTGCTCGAATGTGGAAATTAGGTCTTCATATGACAGCTTCTGCTCCATATCGATCCTCCTACTTTGTTACGAGTTTAACATCTAGTGTTTACGCACGTTATCCATTGTCTTAAAGTACACAGAATTATTTTTCAGGTTGAACAAGTTTTTCTCAAACTCATGTTTAGCTCATGCTCTCATCTCTATGTTAAAATCTATATATTGTTTAAGCAATGGAGCTTGATTAAATGTCAATACTCGGTAAGTTTTTGCTAGCTTAAGACCATTTGCAATTGTGTGAGTGAGCGGTAATGGAGAACGTGCTTTTGTTTCGGTAGGAGGGTAGTCAGGAGTTTGTCCTGCTTTTACCCTGGTGGTTTCGTTTGTACATGGTAAAAAGGCAAATCAATGTGCATATCAGTAAGTTCTCTGGGGTCATCTAAATTTTCGATTGTGCAATTGGCCAACCATACAGTTTGTTCGCGTTAAAAGTATACCACATAAATGATCACATAATTTTCGTTTTAAACTTCCATATATGAATTATTGGCTTTAGCGTAACGGTTTCAGCATTGACTAACTCCGCCCCTAATACCTAGTTCAACAAAGAGCACTTTATCAATGTCAGTGAGGAGTTCGAACTTCATTCTAGTATACTTTAACAGGACATCTCATCTGAAACCTGGAGTCGTATAGTAGTGTGCTGGATCTAGATCATATGCTTTTAGACACTAATCTCTAAAGTTTTCAAAGATATCAGCAAGCGAAAGTTGCGCGTGTTCATAATCTTCGTCTGGAACTAAAGAGTCATTCAGAGTACTATAGAACATTTATTTAGATGGTGACTGTGTTTCTTTGAGCTTTTCCTTAGAGTCAAAGTACCCATAAGAAAAAAACTCCTTTACGTGTCAGCAATTGGATTTTTTCTGCACTTAAATGTGAAAACACTGTACTTACTGTTTTGTATTCATTCAGATATGATGATAATTTATCTAATGATGACACCATAAATCTAAATGCGTCTATGAACCGAAATTTGACCTCACACTCCTTTACATGCTTCGTGAAAGAGATATGTTTCTCTTTATTTAAAGGCTGGAGATCAACTCGACCTTCAAAGTGAGTAGAAATTGCACGAATGATGAAATCAGAATCCTATCCACTCAAATCATGAAATATAACAGGTATGGTATGAGAATCTTGATCATTTAAATTGCAATTCTCATGTGTGGCTCCTCTGTATTTACCAATTATATGTGAACGGTCTCTAATCTTACTTTCGCCTGGTGCTATGCTCTGCTCACAAATGTGACAAACTTTGGCTTCCCTCAAGGACGTTTTCTATTCCCTAGACAACTCTTCCATGGGTATAGGGCACATGAAGACTGTTTCAACGTCCTCTGCCAATTATCGCAATTCTTCTGAAGACCATTTATTAGGATCAGCTTCAGCTCTAGGACATGCCTTATACTCAGAATGTGTTTCATTATAACTGCATTTTATATGGTAGCCTATGCTAAGTATTTGCTGCTTTTGGAAGACCTCAGGGTTGTTTGTTTTCTCCTGAGGTTCCTTCACAGGAATCAATACGCACTCACAGTCGGCATAGACGACAAACGGTACCTTTCCTTTATTTATATAATTCTTACTCTTTTTATGTTCAGACAATTTTTCTGAACTTGAAAAGTAATGCCGACATCGATCACAGGTGTGTTTTCTATAATCGCGTTTGGATAACTGCTTTTAAAAAAGTCTGGATAAATCTTCAATCCATACATAGTGGAAATTTAAAGTATCAATAACTCTCATCAGTGTAATAATCTTGTAAATGAAGAAGATTAACATGACGTTTCCTCTTTTCTGGTATTAGATGAAGTGGGACAACAGTGTAATCAAATTTTCTTCTTACAATACGATAGACGTTGATGGAAACGTAATTTTGTATTTCAAACATTGGAATGTTCTTTAAAGTTACTGGCAATTCTATACCTGTGAAATCTAATTTAACTTCATGCGGCTTATAATTAGAAACGCAATTTACATTCTTCGAAGCTTGATATAATGCTGATAAACAGCCCATTGAAAGCATGCATTATCAGTCATATTTTCTACGTTTATGCAAGCTTTTTTTCTTAATCGGATAAGGCAGAGTAACAAAGGAACTAGCACGCAAAGTATTATATTAATTTGCGTTAATTTCTAGTTTTACGATTCAATACAAAGTGCCGTCAGAATCTGTTTCTTGGAACTCTTCATTTTTTCGCGGAATGAGTTCCCTTACGTTATTATTGAACCAGTCGTCTAACAAGGTGGTGTTGAAGATTTCATTCATGTAAGCCATAAAATACTTTAGCTCTTTTAAATTTAGCGGCAAGTATTTTTACTTTTCCATATTTGTTCACAACATTTTGTATGCGTTATTAAAATAACATTAAAGCATCGTTTCGGAAAGCGCTTATGTCTATGTGTACAAGATTCAGACCAGCACTTGTTTGACGTCGGAATTTAAATGCCTTTTCAAAATACACTAAACGCACTGGGTCAAAAAGATCATTATACTGATGTATACAAGCACCTCGTTTTAAATGCGATTCTAAGTATGCATGCAAGCACATAATTAGTTGAATTATATTAAGGCATCTCTGTTTTTCAGAGGTCCAATATAGGGTTCGTAGTATTTTATTCAGTGTGTCTAGATTAGTATTACACTGATGTATTCATTGATGAATAAATTGAACCTTAGAATCGGCATCGGGCAATGCTGATATAAAGACCAATGCATCTTCTATAAGTGAGATGAGCATTTCACATTCATCAGGAAAAGTTGTGTTTCTTCTCTGCTTCGGAGGTCTCATATCCCGTTTGTCTTCAAATGACTTGCGTTCTCCAGATATCTTGTTAGGGAGTTGAGCTATACGTTCATGCAATAGAGGCGTACACTATGACTAGGTAGCGATCTGCTCTAGCTACCATCCACAAAATTGGCTGGTGAGATATATCTTCTGGCCCGCTTGAATCCCCCTTTTATCTTTAGATCTCCCTCTCTAACTCTTTCTACCACCTTCTGCTCTTCCAGTTTAAGTCTGCCCAAGCGCATTATCTTAATGTAATCTATATAAAGTTATATTATCTACTGATATCTAACTCTAGTTTAAGTCTAAGTTTCTATCGATAATGTATTACCGACTAATATGTAAATCTAGTTTTAGTCTATGATACTGTCGGTAATACCTTATCGACATAGGATTAAGTTCCTAGCGAAAGATAAAGCCATTTTTTTTCTCTCTTGTATATTTAACTTCTATTTTTTATCTTCTTATAATTAGGAACGAGAACGGTGGCTGCGGTAAGAGCGATGGCATAAGTTACAGTGATGGCGGTGAGAGCTGCGTTGACGTGGACTATCAGCGTTGGCGGTGACGATGGCGGCGACGGCGACTGTACCGATCTGGTGCCCTGTGCTGAACTAGAGATACCGATGGCGGTGACGTGGGTGGTTGAATTGGCGATCAATACCGACCTGTCCTGGATAATGCTGGAGGTGTGCGGATGGGTGATGACCATGCTCGTGGCAGTGTCCTGGGGACTTCATCATCTTCTTCTAAAAGTCATTCAAGTTCACTGGGGATGATAGTGGTGTTGAGGATGCTAGTAGCATTAACTTAGCAATCCTAACATTATAAAAGAAATCATTAGCATCATTGAAATGGAACCTACCTATATGTATTTAAATTTGAAAACTAACCTCATTATGAAAGTCCTCATCATTTATCTCAGTGTAATAAAATTCAATTAAGAGATCTACATCAATCTTCCATCAGCATTTTATCTGGACCAGAGTCTATAGAATCGGCAACAGCTACATCTAAATCCGCTGACTCTAGGTCGTTCGACATGCTTAAAGCTAAGAGTCGACTCTAAGGACTTAACTAATCCACCGGCTACGGTGGATGAGTTCTGCTGAAATCCTGCACCCAGCTCGTCTCCTCTTTACCAGACATCCCCATCACGCTTACCACTTATTCCTACTGCTACACGCCTCCCACTCGCGACGCGACACTCTAAACTTGACGAGATCCGGGGAACCACAACCTTAGCATGCAATACTAGACCCTGGGAAACCCAACACAGATTGACCAGTCAGTAAGATAAATTCTCGACATATCGATCGAGGCTCACGACATGGTAGAAAGCTGCATTGCCGACTGAGAGTAATACTGTCGGTCTGTAACTGAGCATGGAATTAAACCTTGCCAGGTCGGTAAGTGAGTTGGCACCGGTTCAGTTATGCTACTAAGTCAACACGAAATATTTTTATTCGGGCTTGAGTAAAAATAATTATACTTTGCTAAGTCTTAAATTACCCCCATTCAAGACATAGCCAACACATGCTCAAAACGTTTTTCAAAGTCTCGACCCTGTCGAATCTAAAAATTTTGTCCATTTTTTCTTAACTCCAACATTTCACTAGATACTTGTATAAAATGAGTTTTAATCTTTTTATAGAAAATGGTATATGCCTGTAGTTGTTGAGACTGGCAGGTTCCCATTTTTTAATTTGCAAATCATTTACAAGTTTTATCGGTTTTAAAATTGTAATCCTTAGGAGATGTCAACTGTTTCATCCGAACCTAGCTACCTGCATGCTGGAAATGGCAGGAACTGCCGATGGGGTCCATGGTTTATAGAGGTCGGAGTATAATAAAGAATGAAATTTACAAACGAAAACTTTTGTAATAATGACCCCGGAAAATTTTGAAGCCACGAATTGGTAATCTAATTTTTTTATGTAAAGCAGGTACGATTTATGCGTTTTATCAGCGTCTTCTCAGTTCTGAAAGTAGACGTTTATACAACAGGAGGACTAGACACCGAATGTGAATATGCGGCGTGGTACTGCGTACAATTGAGTGTCCGGATGCAATAAGGGCACATAAAATTTTCTCGTGCGAAAACAAAGTACCCTGGAGGCTTTCAACAAGATTGGCGAATTTTAATTTTTAAAGGATATGTCTGGATGTGAAATTTTATTGCGCATCTTTTTTCCCCTAGATAAAAAGTTGTAGCTTCTTTAGCTCACAAATTAAAGCCAAAGAACTGACTTTTAAAAAAAATTCAATTTTAATCCGTTTTTCACTTCAAGTTGCGCTCCGTTCGTCAGTTTTTGGAATTTTTAAATAAAAGTTTCAGAAAATGCGCTTCATGGTATCCTTCGATTGATAGAACAAGAGGAATTAAAAAAAATTGAAAAATTGTTATTAATTTTTTTCCGATACTCAGCGTGAATCGGACTTTTGTAACTTCCAGCGTTTCGTTTATCGAGGGAATTTTGAGCAAGGAAAGACTTCTCGCGCTGGACCTTTCGAGTGTACTATAGGACTCTGGGGCTTGCCGCCGTGACACGTTCTCGCGCTAGTGAGTTTTTGCATACAGTACGATATTAATTAAATTTCTTAGTGAATAAAAATTTTACGATAGTGAGTTGACAAAACTCTCATTAAATAAAAAACACATCAAGTTATTAATCATAAATTTTATTAAATTTTTAATTCTCCCTACAAATAAGTTTTCTACCTCGAAAAGCTAGCGGTATATTTTCCATTTTAATATAATTGCAATTGTCAAAAACTGCGCCACTTTGCCATTTTTTTAATTAATCACTTTTATTTAGAAAAAAAATTTGCACTTAGATGCACAATATCCAGTAAAGAGTTAAGGACTATCTGATCTGTTTTAATTTTGCGTGTGTATAGATTTGTTTACAAAGCGAATATTCAAAGTCACTTCAAAGTTAAACCGAATACGGGTATAAACATTGTGTGTACATTAGATTATGTATCTTACAGTTAAATCTAAATAAACCGCACAAATACATTTAAAATTTAATAAAATTCATGAGTGTTTTATCAACTTACTATCGTTAAATGGTTATTCACTAAGTCTTTTGAATTCCTCTTATTCTATGAATCAAAGGATACCCTAACGCACATTTTCTGACAATTTTATTAAAAAATTCCAAAAACTGACGAACGGAGCGCGAGCTAAAGTGAAAAGGGGACTAAAATTGACTTTTGTTTAAAAGAAGCTACAACTTTTTATCTACGGGAAAAAAGATGCGCAATAAAATGTCAGATCCAGATATATCATTTAAAAATTAAAATTCGAAAATTGTGTTTAAAGTCTCCAGGGGACTTTGTTTTCGCACAAGAAAATTTTATGTGTCCTTATTGCATCCGGACGCTCAATTATGATCATCAGATGATCATAATAGTTTTCCGAGGATAAGCATTCACTGTTGCCCGTGTACGATTATGGAACTCGTCAACCTAACCCCAAATAAACCTAACGTCACTCAATAACCTGGGCTTCGACTCGCGCTTCGGTTCGATGAAAAAACTGTTTCACTCCTAGGTACACTTATACTATTAAGAGAAATTCGGTATATTTATCAAGGCCTACACTTCTTGTCTTAAGACAAGTGCGAATCTTTAGCATAACAACTTCCTTTTCTTCCACCAGGCACATTACTACTTCATTTTCAGGTTTTTGTTCACCAATTTTATTTTATCTAATTTCTTAAAGGTTGCATAATTCTCTAGCGAATGATATTTTTCTGCGCAGGCTTTGCATGTGTTCTTTTGTTCGCTGAATTTTCGTTCTTTTTCTCTTGATGTATGAGTTTGATTCATTGATGTTATATTCTGCGTAGTAGTTGGAGTATCAATTTTTATTGTAATCTGAGAAATGATTTCTGCCAACTTCTGCGTCCAGATGGAGAAATCGTTGAGAGTTTCCCGATGACTTTGAATATTGTGATCAATTAGGTAATTTCCCCATTGAGTGGTTATATGCAGAGGGGGTTTACTCAGTAACATTGACAGTAATTACTTTTTGCTAAAGAATTCGCTGCCAATATTCTCGACTGCACCAGCGATATTTTCTACAGAGAAGTTGAACTCATCAGATTGACTCAAATCTTCCCATGCTGGTATCATGCGAGCAGTTTCCATCAGCTCATATACGACACGTTCAGGTTTTCCATAACTTTTGTTCAATATATCTATGATGACATCAGGATCCTTTGCAGTCACTAAAAGCATGCCAACCTTTCTTCTAGCTTCTCCGATGAAACTTTTGTTGAGTCTTAGTAAATTTTCTGGTTTTGAAAATCCAGAAATTTTTGAAGATAATTTATATATGCATTTTTTGGTAACTTTTGTATTTCATCTCCTGGTTCCATATTTTCTAACCATTCGTAAACAGATTTTTGAGTATATGCGACACTGTATTCATTTAATCCTCTTCTGCTTCCTGCCATGTTGTGTTTTTACATAACTGCTTCTCGTTGCGCTTCTTCTTGATTTCCTTGCATTAAAGATCGTTGACTGGCCAGATGCTAATTTTTAATTTCTAGTTTTTTTGCGTTTTAAATTTATTATAGCTTCTTTTGCCGGAATTACACCCGTAGACTCATTTTTATTGTTGCATTTCTAAAACTAAAATTTCATCTTCACTGGCTAGAACTTGTTTGTCTATGTTTATAAAATCTCCTTCGATTTCCCCTAAACTTTTCGCTAAAACAAATTAAATTTCTGAGTTTAAACCATCGTTTTCACTTGACACCTTTGAACGTGTTTGTTAACTAGTTTGTTCTGCAGCTGACGTTTCTTGCTCCATTTGATTTTACTGATAAAAAAATTACTGTTCTGGATTTAATTCTATTCTTAATATACTAGCAATTTCTAGTAAGCGATCTTTGCTTATCATTGATTCGACGGTTCTGGTACGTTTTTCATAGCCCTCGTGTCCTTCTTTAAATTGTAAAGTTATAAACTTACGGATGTTCCGTTTTACAAAATTTCCTCTGATTGGAACTTCAAATAAAACGATGTGTCAATCTTTTAAGACTTCTATGGGGGTCTCCTCTAGTATTTTTTTCTAGATTTTCCACGTCATTGAATGTTAGTTTTCTGGTCATTTTTGACAGTTATAATTTGTAGAATTTTCTGCTGAGTATTGGAAGATTTCGCTTCCATGCAGTTTTTCCACTGAATTTCCGTAGTACTGGAATCAAATCCAGCTCGAAGGAACAACCAATGTCGACAAATAACCAAACGAATTATTATTTCTGTTTTTAATATTTATTTTATAAAAATCTGTCAAATTCCAGATTTAACCATTAACAAAAACATATCGATTACTCGATAACTACGTTATCATTGAACTGTTTGGTTGAAAAGTCAATATCAGGTAGAAAATTGCATTAAAAATTAAAATATTTGGTTGAAAAATCATGTACTTTGTTGAAAATTATTCTTTTTTTGGTAGAAAATCAATCTCTTTGGTTGAAAATTAGATTTTTTTTATTTAAAATCAATTTTTTCATCTAAAAATTTAACTATTTCGTTAAAAATTTATTTTATTTGCTTAGAAACTTATTTCTTTAACTGAAAATTAAACTATTCTATTTTTTAGTTGAAAATTTCGTCTATTTTGTTGCAAAATTATCTCTTCTTTGTTGATAATTCAACTATTTGGATAAAAAAGAATTTTTTATTGAGGATGCATAATTTTAGTTCAAAGTTAATTTCTTCGGTTGAAAATTTAACAAATTTTGTTGATAATTCGTTTTTTTTTGTTGAAAATGAATTTTTTAAAATAAAAATGTAGCTATTTCATTTTTGCTAGAAAATTGATCTATTTTAGTTGAAAACTCTATTATTTTATTGAAAACTCGTATTTTTTAAGTAGAAAATTTAATTATTTTGGTGAAAAATGCATATTTGTGGGTTGTAAATTCAACTTTTTTTTCATAAATTCATCTTTCTGATTTAAAAACTAAACATTTTGGAAAAGATTTTTTCTTTATTGATTGAAAAATCTTTCTTGGTTGAATATTCAACTCTTTTGTTGAAAATTGGTATTTTTCGGATCAATTTAACAGTCTTTTTTTTGAAAATGAAAATATTTTTTGGTAGAAATATCAACTATAACACTTTTATGTTGAGAATTTAATTTTTTATTAAAGATTCATCCGTTTGTTTCAAAATGTAACTATTTTGTTGAAAATTCCCTTTCACTTAGTTGAAAATTAAATATTTTAAGTGAAAATGTAATAATAAAATTTTGTATTAATAAATCTTTCATTTTTATCAGTTCTATTATGCACACAAATGTGCCATTCTTCGTCACTGCGCTTCAACTGAAACTCATTTCTTAATTATGTACGTGAATTTGGCAACATTACTTCCTTTGAGTTTTTGAAATTACCCAATCGGTATTGAGGAAAAGGGACAACAATGCTTTCGAAAATTTCGTGACACATATTTTTTAAAGAAAGATACTCTAATAATTAATGTTTTAATTTTTTCCGGGATCTTAGAATATTAATGTTACCGGAAAAGGCCTTCACTACATTAAAATTCTAATAATTAATGTTATCACACAAAATTTGGATTTTGAATTTTTCAATAGTATTTTCAATGTTTAATAGAAAAACAGTGACTTATGTTAAAAATCGGCTAGAGGAGATTGTATATACTGTTTAGCTGATAGTTTAAATTTTCGGGTTTTCAATAGAATTTTTTATGTTGAAAAGCAAGCCCTCAGTTCATTCACAAAAAGCTTAAGGACGATTTTTAAAAAAGCGTATCACGCTTAAAACAGAAACCATACTTCTTATCAAAAATGGTCTCAAGTAAACTTATAGAACTTTTTGAGGTGAACAATTTTTATCCCTAATTTTTTTCACGTCTCGCATATGGTTTTTCTAGAAAATAGAAACTTTGATTTTTTTAAAGGATTATAGCAATTAAAACATAAACTACACTCAGAAAAAAGAAATGTTATATTTACTTATCAAGAAATGTTACGTATCTCTTGTAACCGTATCAGTAAAAACTAATCTTGATGAGGGTGTGAAAATGTCAAAATCGCTTAGCATTTCATAAATATCACAGTGAAGTTAAGGTGAATTAAAAGGTAATCCTTCAGTAAATTACACCTCTATTCCCTAGTATTAAATACTGTAAGATATGTGAAATTCACTGAACCTAGATTACAATAGTGGTGCAGTGAACATTACAGAAGGATCGGTACATGCTACCGATCCGATCCGCGCAGACCACACTGATAGAAATAATAATGTTGATTTAACCATATGATCGTTGGTTGAAAAATTACGAGTATATTTATAATATAATATGTGTACTTCAATGATAAAGAGTAGGAAATGCACTTACTGAAATATGGTAAATACAAGTTACTTATATTTGTGGTACAAAAATGTAATATTTGTGTTGCTATTGTATGAAATGCGTAATTCTATTAAACATTTGCTTGAGGGAACTATCTCTGAAATGTTGTCGTTTAGCAATACCCTTTGTATGACTGATTTACCCGACTCGCTTTGTTTAGTTCACAACAGGCCCATCTTGATCGCGCCTGCGCGTCTACTTTCGTAAGCAACAAGAATCGGATGGCCAAAACAGACATACTGTATGGCTGTATCTATACCAGCAATAAAATAGAGCTGATTTAATCATAAATATTGTTGTACCACTTATTCATTTCT
>CAKNWT010270697.1:704-12953 GCA_932066315.1 Andricus coriarius
ATATGACTTTTTAACAAAATAATCGAATTTTCAACCAAACAGTTGACTTTTTAACCAAAAGAGATGAATCCTGAACTAAAAATATATTTAGTAGATTTTTCAATTAAAAATATTATCAATATTACAATATGTTCACAATATTTTCAGTATCTTACATTATTGTACAATACTTTACAATACAATATTCTGGGTGTCTACCCGTTAGATAATTTTTAATTCCCGGTCATTTATAAACATTTGAACATATTTAAAAGATTTATAATTTAGAACAGGGAATTTTAGAAAAGAATTATAATTCTGAATTGAAACCGGATAATTTTTTAATTTCCTTCTTCTAAATCAGACTTTACATATTTTTCCATAATTTCCGTTCAATGTAAAAAATTCTCTGTTCCAAAGTAAAAATTAGAATTAACATTATGGAATTTTCGTATATTTTATTTATTTATTCCCCGTCCAAACTTGCAATTATAACTTTTTCAGAAAATTGCCTATCACAAGTCACAATTAAATTAATTTCCAAAACTTCCTGTTCCAAGTCAGAATTATACTTATTTACGAATTTTTCTATTATAATTCAGAATTAGAGTGTTTAGAAAAAATTAGACAAATTTTTAACAAACTTTTTTCCAAAATTTGAAAAAGCTAAGTTTCAAATTGTGACGAATTATAACTTCGAATAGGCATAATAATCGCGAAATTGTAAATATTTTTCTGTTGGGTTTATGAAGTAAAGATCAAATTCTCATTCTGTTCCGAAATTCCCGTTTCGTGTCAAAAATTCCCTGTTCCAAATCAAGTTGTAGTTTTTTACGGAAAGTCCCTGTATTAAAATAAAAATGATAATTCTTAACAAAATTTCGATGTCGCAACTTAGAATTATAATTCTCTTCGAAAATTCCCTTCGAAGTCCGGATAATTTCAATTCTGTAAGTGAATTTTTTAATATACTTCTTTTATTAATTCTCTGTCCCAAATCAGAATTATAAACGTTTTAGAAAATTCCCTGCCTCAAAATCGAGATTTTATAATTCCTTTGGAAGTGTCTCGTTTTCGCGAAATTCAGGATGACTAGTGATATATTTTTCATAAGCTTAGCTAGTTGTCCCGAATTTTCGGGACGACTAGACGTAGCCAATTTTTTTAGAGAAATTCACGTTGCAATTCAGAATTAGAGCATTAATAGTATATTGTGCTACAAGTGCGGAAAGTAGAAAATGACCCGATGGCAACTAGAAAGTGCAAGATATTTTTTCTAAAAAATGCAAGGAATTTTCGATTTGTAAAACAATAAAGCAGCGCTACCCTTTTAATTGCGTCGGGATTCTCAAGCGTTATGAGAAATTGCTGCGATAATTATTATTCAGTAGGGAAACGACAATAATCGCCGTTAGAAGAGCGAAACTAGCCTGTCCTGGGTGCGTATAAAGAATACTAAAAAGTAAAAATCGCTGTTTCGCAAGAAGCTTACTGAGTTACTATATACGCGGTCGAGACTCGCAGCACGTCGTCGACGAAGTTTGTGTGGAACTTTGCCGTGCTCACGGTCTGCGGCGAACGTAATCTGTTAGCATACTTATAGCGTGTAGGGATAGAGACTGGGCTGGGATAAGGCTCCTCTAGGATGACGGATTCTCTGGTTTGAGAATACTCTCGGCGCTGAATAAATATCCTTACATACATACGTATGCCAAGTTTCACCGTTAAAACATTCAGTGCTCTAGGGCAGTAAATTAAACCTGGGGCTGCTCTTGAGAATTTCGATCTTTTTCCTTTAATTTTCGGCGCAGAGTTTTTTTTAGAGATCTTACGATATTGCACAATACCTTAAAAAATTGCACGATATTGCGCGGTACTTTCCAGTATTTCGAAATACCTTACAATATTTCGAAATACCTTACACAACACTGCACAATACCTTAAAATATTGCACAGTACATTACAATATTTCACACTACCTTATAATACAGCATAGCACCTTGCAATGTTGCAAAGTACCTTACAATATTGCACACTACCTTTAAATATTGTACAGCACCTCACAAAAATATTGCGCAATACCATACAATATTGAACAGTACCTTTTAATATTTCAGATTACATTAAAATATTGCAGAATATTTCAAAGTACCTTAAAATATTTCACAGTACATTGCAATATTATACAGTACCTTACAATATTGCACAGTACCTTACAATATTACATACTACCTTAAAATATTGCACAACACCTTACAATATTGCAGAATATTTCACTGTACCTTACAATATTGCAGAATATTTCACAGTACCTTACAATATTGCAGCATATTTCACAGTACCTTACAATATTGCACAGTATCTTACGATATTACATACTACCGTAAAATATTGCACAACGAGTTACAATATTGCAGAATATTTCACAGTATCTTACAATATTCCACACAACATTACCATATTGCACAGTACCTTAAAATATTGCACATTACCTTAAAGTATTGCACACTACCTTACAATATTGCACACTACCTTCAAATATTGCACACTACCTTGAAATATTGCACACTACCTTAAAATATTGCACACTACTTTAAAATATTGCACAAAAATTAACAAAAATATTGCGCAGTACCTTGCAATATTTCACAGTACCTTGCAATATTTCACAGTCCCTTACAATAATTCACACTACATTGCAAAATTATACAGTACCTTACAATATTGCACAATACCTTACAATATTACATACTACCTTAAAATATTGCACAACACCTTAAAATATTATACAATATTGCTATTGCTACCCTTAAATATTGTACAGTACCTTACAACAATATTTCGTATTAACTTATAATACTGCACACTATCTGAAAATATTGCACAATACCTCACAAAAATATTGCGCAATACCTTACAATATTGCACAGTACATTTTAATATTTCAGACTACCTTACAATATTGCAGAATATTTCACAGTACCTTACAATATTTCACACTACATTGCAATATTTTACAGTACCTTACAATATTGTACAGTACCTTACAATATTGCGCAACACCTTACAATATTGCAAAGTACCTTACAATATTCCACACAGCATTACCATATTGCAAAGTACCTTACAATATTGCACACTACCTTAAAATATTGCACAATATTTTAGAAAAATATTGCGCAATACATTACAATATTGCACAGTATCTTGCAATATTTCACAGTACGTTACATTGTTTCACACTCCCTTACAATGTTTCACACTACATTACAATATTGCACGGTACCTTACCATATTGCACACTACCTTACAATATTGCACACTACCTTAAAATATTGCACAATATTTTACAAAAATATTGCGCAATACCTTACAATATTGCACAGGACCTTACAATAATGCACAGTACCTTACATTGTTTCACAGTATCTTACAATGTTTCACAGTCCCTTACAATATTGTACACTACACTGCAATATTGCACTGTACCTTATAATATTACATACTACCTTTAAATATTGCACAAAACCTTACAATATTGCAGAATATTTCACAGTACCTTACAATATTACTTACTATCTTAAAACATTGCACAATACCTTACAATATTGTGCGATATTGCACAGTACCTTACAATATTTCACACAACATTACCATATTGCACACTACCTTAAAATATTACACAATATTTTACAAAAATATTGGGCAATACCTTAAAATATTGCACAACACCTTAAAATATTATACAATATTGCATAGTACCTTACAATATAGCACACTACCCTTAAATATTGTACAGTACCTTAAAACAATATTTCATATTTCCTTTACAATACTGCACACTATCTGAAAATATTGCACAGTACATTTTAATATTTCAGACTGCTTTAAAATATGGCAGAATATTTAACAGTACCTTACAATATTGCACAGTACCTTACAATATTCCACACAACATTACCATATTGCAAAGTACCTTACAATATTGCACACTACCGTAAAATATAACACAATATTTTACAAAAATATTGCGCAATACCTTACAATATTGCACAGTACCTTTTAATATTTCAGACTACCTTACAATATTTGCAGAATATTTCATAGTACCTTACAATATTTCATACTACATTGCAATATTATAGAGTACCTTACAATATTGCACAGTACCTTACAATATTGCACACTACCTTAAAATATTGCCACAATATTTTTCAACAATATTGCGCAATACCTTAAAATATTGCATAGTGTACCTTTTAATATTTCAGACTACCTTACAATATTGCAGAATATTTCACAGTATCTTACAATATTTCACACTTCATTATAATGTTATACAGTACCTTATAACATTGCACAATAGCTTACAATATTGCAGAATACCTTACAAAATTGAACAATATTGCAAAGAACCTTGCAATATTTCACACAAATCTTCAGAAAAATAGTTGAACTTTTAACCAAATAGTTGAATTTTCAACCTACAAAGATGAATTTTTCAACCAAATGGTCGAATTTTCTGAACCAAAAGGATAGAACATCAACCAAAAACAGTTACATTAAGTTTCAAGTCAATTTTTTAGAAGAAAGTTAAATTTTAAATCTAGAACCAAAAATATAATTAGGAGACTTTTTAATTAAAACGAATTAAGTTTTAATCAATGATAGTTGGATCTTCTTATGAGGTTCTATTAATTCAGTTCGCGTTGAAACGAAAAACGAGAGTAAGGGGAAGTTTCTTGAAAACAGGGGGAAAAAGAGGAATTCTTTAAAAAAGGGAAAAACAAGGAACTAGGGGAAAAATGTAAAGTCTATCAATACCCTACATTATTGCACAATGCCTTGCAATTTTGCACAGTACCTTACAATATTGAACAATACCTTACAATATTTCATAGTACCTTAAAACATTTTACGGTACTGAAAAATATCGCACAATAACTTAAAATATTTCACAATACCTTACTTACAATATTGCACAGTACCTGAAAATATCGTACAATACCTTATAATATGGTGGGGTATGGTGTCAGTGCGGGGCACGATGACTTTTGCAACTAATGCTCGTGTTTGTACATTTTCCTATTAGTTTTTGATGTCAAATAGCTCTCTTTGGTACTCAAGAAAGCTATTTTATGTGACAAAACTAATATGAAAATTAAGAAATACGAGCATTATTTGCGAAAGCCACCGTGCCCCGCACTGACACCATGCCCCACTTTCCCCCACCTTAAAATATATCACAATACCTTAGAATATTGTACAGTACCTGAAAATATCATAATGTACCTTAAAATATCGTAATGTACCTTACAATATTGCACAGTACCTTGGAATATTGCACAGTACCTGGAAATATTGTAAAGTACCTTAAAATATTGCACACTACCTTACAATATTGCACAGTACCTGAGAATATTGCACAATACATTGCAATATTCCATAGAACCTACAAATATCGCACAGTTTTACAATATTTCACAATCCCTTACAATATTTCACAGTACCTCGAAATATTGCACAATACCGCATAATATTGCATAGTACCTTACAATATTGCACAGTACCCAAAAATATTGTAAAATATTATACAATATAAAAAAAATGTTCGTGATAACTGAGGCCCTGTCTGAAAATTAGAAACTCTGAGTAATGATTAGTCAAGTCACAGGAGAGGAGCCTTAGACAATTAGCAACTGAAATGTTATTTTCCTCGTCTATTGCGACACACGGCAGGCAACCTGCGTTAGGTGCAGCGTAAGTAGGTTGCGACAGCGAGGCAGGCAAACAGGCAAGTAGGTTCTGACTTGTATGTACATACTATTACTATGTCCCCTAGTAACTAGTTTGCTAGTATGCGAGGATAATCATGCTCCTCGTGCACGACGATACGACGACACGATACGCCCAGGCTCTACGAACGACTCGACTGCAACTCCTAAAGCTCGCGTGCTCTTTATTGCAGAGAATTCTATTCTTCAGTATGCTCGTGCCAAAAGAAACATGCTACGTGTCCCCTTTATACTCACGTTTCAAAAAAATTATTATTTTTTTAAAGAATTTTTTACGTGACAAATTACTGCATACAATAGTATATAGTACTTTATACTGTAATACATGATAATATTCGAATTATTTGTTTACAATTTAATACAGCAGAATGATTCACTGTCACAGTCGAATACTGCACTGTCAGTAGTTTTTGTAATTGAATTTTTTCCTTACTGCCGCTTCTTAACAGTCTTAAAAAAATGAAATAAGGTTGATAAATCGTGGCCTATTTTTTTGGGAGAACGTTCCCTACAACTTGACCGTTTTTTAATCTTAAAAATAAGTAAATATAATCTGTAAATATAATTATTTTGTTAACAAATATTTTTAGTAAAAAAAATTGTTTTAACGATTTCAACCATAGGAAAATTTCAATATAGGAAAAAGAAAAAAGAAAAGTTCATTTTTAAATTTTTTTTTTTAAAACAATGTTTCTTATTTGCAATGATATTTTCAGTAATACTACTTGGAAATCAGACTTTTGGCACGACAACTACCTTAACCCAAAATTAATGTAGACACCATATTCTTAAGATTGTAAATCGAAATATAATGAATTTTCAATGCAATCGTTGAATTTTCAAACGAAAAGATATTTTAATTAAAAATCAAAAACACTTCAATTCTACCGAAAAAGATTAATTTCCAACGAAATAATTGAATCCTCAAACAAATAGTTAAATAAAAAAGATTTCAATTAAAAATATTAATTTTTACCCAAAGATGAAATAATTAAATTTTCAGTTGCATTTTTAACCAAAATGAATAAATTTTCTCAAGACAAATTTGCCACTAATAGTTGGATTTTTAACGAAAAAAAAACCTTTTCACAATATAGTATAATTTTCAACAAAATAATTAAATTTTAAACCGAAGAGATGAATCTTAAAAAAAGAGTTATTTACAAAGTAGTTCAACTTTCAACCAAATAGTTGAATTTTTAATTAAAAAAAGATAACTTTTTAACAAAATAGTTAAATTCTCAACAAATTAATTAAATTTTCAACCAAAGAGATGAATTCTAAAAAAAAAAGTATAATCATAGACTTTTCAATTAAAAACAATAAACTTTCCACCAAAAGAGACGAATTTTAAATCAAAATAGACGGATTTTTTTATCCCAAAAGAATAACAATGTTTAACAAAACAGTTGCATTTTCGATAAAAAAAAGATTACTTTTTAAGAAAATAGTAGAATGTTTAACCAAAAAAGAATAATTCTGAACCAATCAATTATATCTATTCAGTTCGCATTTAAGCGAGAAAAGGATAAAAAGAGGAAGTTTTTTCAAAACAGGGAAACAAAGAATTCTTTAAAAAAGGCGAAAAGAGGGTAATAGGGGAAAGAGTGTGCAGTCTGCTGTCGCAGTAGAATGATGTACGGTTACAGTAGAATAATTTACTGTTGCAGTAAAATAATGTAGTGTTACAGGTAGAATAATGTACTGTTGTAATAGAATGATGTGCTGCTACAGTAGAATAATGTACTATTATATTAGAATACTGTACTTCTGCATTAGAAGGATGTACTGTTACAGTAGAATACTGTAATGTTTCAGTAGGATGATATACTGTTACAGTAGACATACTATACGGTTGCAGTAGAATAATGCACTGATATACAGTAGATTGATGTACCGTTACAGTATATTACTTTACTATTACAATGGAATGAGACACTTCTACAGTAGAATGATGTACTGTTACACTAGAATACTTTACTTTTGTAGTAGAATGATGTACTGTTGCAGTAGAAGGAGGTACTGCTACAGTATAATGATGTAAGGTCACAGTATAATGGTGCACTGTTACAGTATAATGATGTACTGTTGCAGTATGATGATGTATTGTTGCAGTAGGATGATGTACTGTTGCAGTAGGATGATATACTGTTACAGTCGACATACTATACTGTTGCAGTAGAATTATGCACTGATATACAGTAGATTGATGTACCGTTACAGTAGATTACTTTACTGTTACAATGGAATGATACACTGCTACAGTAGAATGATGTACTGCTACACTAAAATACTTTACTGTTGTAGTAGAATGATGTACTGTTGCAGTAGAATTATGCACTGCTACAGTATAATGATGTAATGTCACAGTGTAATGATGTACTGTCACAGTATAATGATGTACTGTTGCAGTATAATGATGTACTTCTACAGCAGAATTATGTACTGTTACAATGTAATACTGTATTTATCATACAGTAGAATACTGCATTACTTTACATTACTGAAATTTTATAGAATAGAAGAAGTAAATCGATATAAAGTAATATCTATACAATGCATGAAATTGTTTATTATTGTATTCTTTATTGTACTTTTTCTACTGTATACTTAGACTTATGTCTAGGATCTCGGGATTTCAAGTTCAAGAGTCATGAAATGAACAGCGATAATGCGACTGTAGTTAGATGACATCACTGGTTCATCTCTGGAATTGACCTAGTATATAGCTTACCACGCATTTCGATCGTTCAACTTGGCTGGCGATCATTCACGATCATGGTCGCGAGTATGATAAATTGGATAGTGTCTGGAGTAATTGAGCATTTCCACACGACATTATTCTTGAAATAGGATCCATCAGATAAAAATACAACATTTTATTTTCATACTCTCGAAAATAGATTTTACAATATTCTACTGTAAAAAGTATATACAGTAGAAATTGGAATTATATTTTCTACCCCACAGATATGCAATTGCACAATATGATTTGTACTACAAAATATTGTCGAAAAAAGAGTATTTGTACACAAGGGCTCAAAAGAAGTCCGTCTTCCTTTACTTCCCTCCAGCTGCCACTTACTTACAAAATTTCGGTTAGTCATCCACTTTTCGTGTCAGTCAACACGTCAGTCAATTTTATTCATTATACATTTCGTACTGTTATCCACCTCGTAGTAGAATTTCCTATATTTTGAAGAAATCAAAAAGTGTTTTCACTTTTTAAGAGAAACCTTTTTTTGGACAACCCTACATTGACTGCCATGACTGACAGTGTCAGTCACAAAAAATAGGTCCGATAACCCTCAAACAAATCTTGGTCAAATTCGATTTTAGTCCTTTACTTCCCTCCAACTACCACTTACTCAAAAAATTTCGGTCAGTCATGCACTTGTCGTGTCAGTCAACACGTCAGTCAATTTTATTCATTATTCATTTCGTCCTGTTATCCACCTCGTAGTAGAATCCCCTATATTTTGAAGAAATCAAACAGCGTTTTCACTTTTGAAGAGAAGCCTTTTTTGGACGACCCTACATTGACTGGCTTGACTGACAGTGTCAGTCACAAGGACCAGGTCAAATAGCTCCCAAAAATCTTCGTCATACTCAACCCTAGTCCTTTACTTCCCTCCACCTACCACTTACTAAAAAAATTTCGGTCAGTCATGCACTTGTGTCAGTTAACACGTCAGTCACATTTATCCATTATTAAGTTGGTAAGGTACAGTATTGTAGAATAATGTCCAAGAACAGAATTTTCTAAATTTAGAAACAGGGAAACAATTTCCCAACTCGGAACTTTCTTCAAATAATAACTCGTGCTGAGAAATCTTTCCTGAATATAAAATTGAATAATGTTACGCTCGTGGTGGACTGTCTAAATATAAAAGTTTCTCTTTCTGTTTGTACATCTGGTTTGGCGTGTGCAGCCGATAAAAAACGCAGGCACATGTTTTCTCCACTTAGATCATAACTGGAGACTGTGGCATGCATCCTTGAACGTTAGGTCGAGGCTTTAGTTCGTTTCGTCGTTCCGCTGCCTCTCATAACCTTACATAACGGCACGTAACTAAAACACGATTTTTAAGCGCACTCATCGGGAACTAGTTTTAGAAAACCGGTATTTCCTCGGATATAGACTGCAATTTAATGACCTTGAAACAAATTAGGGTACTGCAGCTAATTCTCAAATTAAAACTGATACTGACATTCCGGACGTGAGAAAAAAAATTTGGTATATGTGGAATTCCAGGAACTTTGTGTAAACAGTAAAATGAATGGTACCGTATTCTGTACAAACGCTACCGTCAATTTTGTACAAACAATATACTGAACGTTATCGTCAATTTTTTATACAAAATTTATTGGATTGTACTGTCACTTTTGTATAAATAATATAATAAATGGTACCCGTAAATTTGGTAAAAACAGTAAACTGACGAATGCCGTCAATTTTGTGTAAACAATATACTGACCGATACCTTTCATTTTGTATAAACAGTATACTGAACGATACCATACATTTTTTTCAAATAATATACTGAACAATACTGTGAATTTTGTATCAATAATATACTGAACGGTACAGCCTATTTTGTGGGAACAGTATTTCGAACAGTACCGTCAATTTTGCATAATTAATATACGGAAAGGTACTCCTAATTTCGTAAATAGGACATACTTAACGGTACTGTCGATTTTATTTAGATATAAAACTGAACGATACCGTAAATTCTGTGTGAACAATATACTGAACAGTACCGTTAATTTAGTGTGAACAATATACTGAAGGGTACTGTAGTCTGTACAAACAGCAAAATGAATCGTACCATCAATTTTGTGTAAACAGTATACGCAACGGAAACCGTCAATTTTGTATAAATAATTACAAACAGTAAAAGGAAAAGTATCGTCAATTTTCCGTAAATAATTTACTGAACGGTACCGTCAAATTTGTACAGGCAATACAACGAAGCAGTGAGTCTACTCAAATCCTAGAAAAAATTCTCGGACAATTTCAGGTTTTGTCCATGTATATCAAGATTTTTAGGGTATAATTTTTGATAGTACGAAGCCATTCATGTATTTCTTTTTTTTTTAATTAATCGACTAGGAATATATACAGGATTTCGCGAGTTCATTACAAATGATTTTTTCAGTCCTTGTAAATATCTAAATGTATAAAAATAGTAATATTTAAATGTAAAATACAATAATTGGTTTTGAATTTGTGAAAGTAACTTTATTAAATTATACGTAATTTCTCAATGGTACACATTTCTAGGAATTTAATTAAAATGTATTTAATTTAGAAAGCTTTGACAAATATTACAAGATATGTGAATGCGAGGGAAATAAGGAAATTTTTCATCCATTAAAATGAATATTCAACCATAACAAAATTGTTACAAAATAGTTTAACCTTTAGGGAAGTAATTTAATTTTCAACAAAAAAGATTGATTTTCAACTAGAATCATGAATCTTTACCTGGAATAATGGAATTTTCATGCAAATTTACAACCGAGAAAATTAATTTTCTACCAAAAAGGACAAATTTTTAACAAAATACATGAATTAACAACCAAATTGTTAAACTATTAACTAAAAAAATACATTTTCGTAAAAAAAATAGTTAAACTTTCAGGTAAAAAAATTAATTTCGAACAAAAAAAAAATTTCTAGAAAATAGGTTAATCTAGTAATATAAAGATACTTTTACGAATAAAAAGTACTGTTTTTTAGTTTTATATTGCAATTTAAAAAAAGTATAAGCACTCTCTTGAAAAAATCCCAATTAAAAAAATTCCCCGACAATTCCAGGTTTTTGTAATAAGTTAAGTCAACACTCTGTGAAGGGTACCGTCAATGTTGTACATGCGGAAATGTACTAGAATTTGGTCAATAAAATATACTGAACGTTACCGTAAATTTGGTATAAACACTGTACAGAACGGTACCGTCAATTTGGTATGAACAGCATACTGAACAATACCGCCAATTTTGTATAAGCACTATACTGAACGGTACCGTCAATTTTCTAAAATCACCATACTGTACCATATTGCGTATAAACAGTATAATTCTAGTACCGCATTATGTATAAACAATATTTTACTATTATAATTGAAAAAAAACTGGTATCATAAAATACAGTATATCTCCCGTATCCATTATTCTCCGAATACATGAGGTGTTACTGTCTCGTAAAAAAATTTTTAACAAAAAATGCCAGAAACGGATTTTTGTCTACCTTTATTCGAGAAAAATCGCTCGATACGAAATTTAAATAAACAGGTGTATCCCATCGAGTAGCGGATATAGCCATCAACGTCACTGTTAAATTTGATGTTTCTCTCCGTTTGTTTTCATCTCACGTAACACGTCATCGCCGTAAATCCGACTTTTTAAAATTCCGAACCCGTAGAATCTTTTTAAATGCCTTCGGGATTGATGAAAAATAGTTAAAACCGC
>CAKNWT010270707.1:0-11741 GCA_932066315.1 Andricus coriarius
TTTCTTGATTGAAAATTAAATTATTTGTTGAAAATTCAACTATTTGGTTAAAAATTCAATTATTTTGTTAAAACGTCATCGTTTTTTGGTCGAAAAGTTATATTTTTTGGTTGAAAGCTCATATTTCTTGATTAAAAATGAACTTTGTTGTTGAAAATTCAACTATCTAAATTTTTGGTTTTAAAATAATTCACTTTCCTTTTAGACCCCTATTGTCTGTGAAAAATCACCCTATTTTTCCTATTTTTAGAGCATTTTGGTCTGTGAAGTCTGTAATTTATCTAAATATTGAAATTTTGCCTTAGAAAATAATATAATTCAAACCGTAATTCCGTGACCTCATCAGGGTCATATTGAAAAATAGAGAGAATTCTCATGGTTGTATGTCTAAAAAGGATCACAATTCTTTCTTTGAAGAATATTACAAACAATTTCAAACCAAAAAATGAGCGGATTCGTACCCAAATTTTAGTGACCACCCTGAATCTACTATATTTCATGATTGAGAATATCTTAAGCATGAGGAAAGTACTTGAATTTTATATGTATCTTTTCTATTTTACAGGCGGTTGAAACTGGTGTAAAAAATACACTTTTTATACAAACCAGTGTTCCTGATCCATTGAAGCTTGCGTTGTCAATCATAAAGGATGTGTACACCACTAAAAAGCAACGTTCCAAGTTTTTGTTAAGATTGCTTCCAGTCGAAATTGTGACTAAAGCAAACTTGGATGATTTAAAGTCTAAAGCAAATACTGTCTTAGAAAAATACTTTTCTCAGGAACCGAAGACTTTCAGTATTATTTTCAAGTAAGTAGGTTTATGTTTTTTGTCTTAATTTCTTTTGATTCTTTTTCTATTATTCATTATACAGGCTTCGGGCTCACCAATTTTTCTGAGCAGTGAAACTATTTTGTTATTATTTCGAAAATAAGTGACTTTACTTTTCCTTGAAAAAAATATTTTTCAACTTCTTCATTAGTTGGTAAAATCTTACTGTTTCTTATGAATTAACAAAGTAGATCAACTTTCTACCAAGTAGTTGCATTTTCAACGAAAAAAGTTGAAATCTCTCAAAAAAAATGTAAGAGTTGAATTGAACAAAAAAGGAACAATTTCCAATAGTTGCAACAAAAAATATGAATTTTCAACACAGAAAAATAATTTTCTACCAAAAAAGAAGAATTTTCAGCAAAGTACATACAATTTTAACCAAATAGTTGAATTATCAACTAAGAAGTTTTATTTTCTACCAGAAAAAAGATTTTTCAACAAAATAAATCAATTTTTAGCCAAAGAGTTAAATTTTCATTCAAGAGAGTTAATAAAAAAATTTAAAAACGAATTTTCTACAAAATGGTTGAATTTTCAATCCGAGAATATGAATTTTCTACAAAAAAGTTCATTTCCAACCAATCAGTTGATTTTTCAACAAAGTAGTTAAATTTTTAGTTAAAAAATTAATTAATAACTAAAACGAAAACGAATTTTTAACTAATATTGTGTATCTCGCAAGTTTGGGTGCATTCGATGATCTACTTACCTCGCGCTCGGTCTTTGTATTTTCTCCGCATTTGCGCCCAGGCCTTTTAAAATTAAAGGTCAAATCATCGTCAACTATAATTTGGTGATTGTGAATTCTCTATCGTTAAAGCTCCTTTGGCTTTAACGAACACATTCTCGTCACGTATCTCGTGCTTCGCACTCGATTTTGTTCACAATCTGAAATTTTCTGCATTATGTTCAGCACTATTATATCAGGTGTATATCGTATTTATTTCTGTATCTCAAGCTGGTACTGCTTATTCAGATTTTGCAAAATAATGTACCAATTTTATTTTTCATGATTACTTCAATATTGGCTTCTTGTTTTGCACTAATTTGTATTCTAAGCTGCCCTGAAAAATCTATCATTTTAATAAATTTATGTCATCACAATTCATAACATGCATTGGTATTGAAACATACGTATTTTCATTGTCTTGTTTTTATAATTATAAAAAAGTGCGCATCCTATACAAAAAATGTTGGTATTATACATTTTATAGCAACTTGTGTCGTTTCTCCATATATTTAATTTGTTTATTTTCAACCTTATTTTTTATGATATCAACTAAAAATACGCATACTAGTGTAAAGTGATTCTAAGCAATTTTGTAGATATAATTTAGGCGAAAAATTTTGTTAAATAAAAAGTTATTGTAGCTTGTGTCGTTTTTCCAAAAAGTAAAATTTTAATTTTTGATGCATTTTTATAACAAGAGTTTATAACAAAATTTGTAGATCTTTTCTGGTTGAACATCTTTTTTCTTTTCATTTTTTTTCGTCTCTTGTGTCGGTTTTCCAAAAATTTAATATTTTTATTAATATTTTTTACGATTGAAAAAATACTACTCGCCCTTTCTAAAAATTATAGATAACAAATTTGTACATCCTCTTTAAATGAACAAGTTTGCCTATTATTTTTTTTTCCTTTCTTGTGTCGTCTTCAAAAACATTAAATTTTTTTATTTTTAATGTTGTTTTTCACGAATAAAACAAAAACTACGCATCCTATCGAAAAGTAAATTATAAGAAATTTGTAGATATTTTTTGGTTGCACGATTTTTATCTCTTCATCTTTTTTTGTATCTTGCATAGTTTGACAGCAAAATGGAATTTTTCATTATGTTTTGTGCGATCAAAATTTGAATTTGCGATTTTTGGAAAAAATTCAAAAAGTTGTTATGATAATCTTGTGGGGCTCTCAAAAAGAAACGTTTTTCTCTTGAATTTGTTTCATATCGTAAAATGTTAATTTTCGTTTTTTTTTTATTTTTTATTTTGAAAATGCTATAACTCTGATACTTTTCCTTTTATCGAAAAATGTCATAAGAATAAATTGTTTGTCTTTTTGATTACTACTAATAACCGTACATAGAATTTTTAAATCTGGAAAAAAGTGGTCTCAAAAATTTTCAAAATGTGCTCACTTTTTGAATTTTTATCCAAAATAGCTGGTTAACGAACTCGTTCTTTCTTTTTATGCCTTCAAAAAGTGTGCAAAAGCACAATCCAATCTGAATAATCTTTCGAAAGTTATCGTGCCTACACGATACTACAGACAACAGACAGACACCTTCGTAAAAATTGTTTTTTCTGACTCCGGCGGTCTCAAAGCTTGGAAATTTGTCAAAGTTTACACAAAACCAATACCTTCTCATTAGGATGAGAATAAAAAAATGAGTCAACTAAAACGGATTATTTTTTTATGAAACAGTTGTATTTTTAACAAAAAGATGAATATTTAACAAAGTTGAATTTTCAATAATAAAAAAAATATATTTTGGTAAAGAAAAAACATGCAATGAAACTGTTGTATTTTCAAGCCAAACAGACTAATTTTCAAGAAAACTTTTTTAGATTTTTAACTTTCAACCAAAGATAGTTAGATTTTCTTATTATAGGGTTCTATTAATTCATTTCGAATTGAAGTGTAAAAATGAGAAAAAGGGGAACGAATGAAACCTGCGATAAATAAATACAAATTTTGATAATTTATAAAATAAATAATAACATTTCAAATAAACATTGAAATTCATTTTTAATACTTCGAAAAAATTAGGTTGACAATGATTCATTTGTAAAAGTAGCTTTATATTACTGTATTTAACTATTTTTTTTAATTCTGTTTTTGTTGTTGTTTGAAATTAATTTGTTTAATTGAGAATTTAACAATGCCGATTGAATCATTATCAGTTTATTGTAGAAAATAATCTTTTTAAATTAAAAATTCGTCTTTTTTGGTAGAAATTTATCTTCTTGGTTAAAAATTCATCTTTTTGGTTGAAAATTCTATTATTTTGGTAGAAAATTCATCGTTTTAGTTTAAGACTCATCTTTTTTGTTGAAAATTCATCAATTCCAAGTAAAGATTCGCCTTTTTTGTTTAAAATTGATTTATTTCAGTTGAAAATTCATCATTTTAGTTGAAAGTTCATCAGTTTGGTTGAAAACTAATTTTTTTAACCGTTATTTTATATATTCCATTTTTGGTTAAAAGTGGATCTTTTTCAGTTTGTAATTTTAACTATTTGGTGGTAATTTTTTCTTTTTTAGTTGAAAATTTAGCTATTTCGTTGAAAATTCATGTTTTGGGTTGAAAATTTAACTATTCCAGTTAAAGATTCATCCTTATAGTTAAAAGTTCATGTTTTTAGTTTAAAATTTAATAATTTCAGCTAAAGATTTATTCTGTTAATAAAAAAATTATTAGTAATTAAATTTGAATTAATTTTTTTGTTAAAAATTCATTTATTCTAGTTGAAAATTCATCAGTTTGGTTGAAAATAATTTTTTAATTGAAAATTTAACAATTCCATTTTTTTTTAAAACTGGTTTTTTTTTAGTTCAAAATTCAACTATTAGGTTGAAAGTTCAACCGGTTGGTTGAGAATTTATGCAATTAGGGATTTTCAATTTAACCACCAGCTTCGCGTCGGTAATAAATAATAATTATTGTCATTTTATTATTTCATTAAATAGTAATTAAAAAATTAAAACCAATTACCAAATAAACTTATACAGAAAAAATTCGTTTTTACGAAGATATTATCAAAAGAGGGCAAAAATAGATCAAATCCCATGCATTTGATCCTCTATTTTCCCCTCAGCACTCAACGAAGTGATCTTAGCTGATCTTAGTTGAAAAGTTGAAAATTTGAAGCGGTTTAAATTGAATGCAATATAGTACCCGCATTAATTTTACCTAAATATGCACTGAGTTTTAAGTGTAACAAGATAAACTAAAAATTTGTTTGAATTATTATTCAAATTCATGGACTTCTGAGACAAAATATTTCAGAATATCTTGCAATATAACTTGTCAAATCTTTGTAAATTAAACATGTTAATTAAATCCCTAGAAAGTGGAAAAACATTATTTCTAATTAACTCGCGAAACTGTATACATATTTTTTTCCAGGATCTGAGTAGACACCCTGCACACTATTTATACTGTTTTTATCTTTGAAGTGAGTCCGAGGCCTGATTACATCTAAGTTATTTTTTTTTGTTAAAGCCGACACAGTAACAGCAACATGCAAAGGAATGCCGTCATCGAGGAGCTGGGTGAAATAATTACGAATAAAAATCCAGGCAACAAGGCAAATTTGAAGAATCCAGAACTTGCTGTTGTGGTTGAAGTTATTCGTGGCTTCTGCCTCCTTTCAGTAGCCCCTAACTATATGACCTACAAAAAGTACAACTTGCTAGAAATGTGTAATCCAACTCAGCAACAGCAGAAGGTATTTTTTAGAGCAACTACTGGAATTTATCATTTCTTTTGGGGCCGTTCAAAAACTACGTCACGCTATTTTGAACACTTTCAACCCCACCCTCCTTTTTCACAGATCATCACATAAAGCTTACACTTCCCAGAGTTACGTCACAAACACGACCCTCTCCTTCCTTCTTGTAAGTGAAATTTTTTCTTCGATTTCATTTGATAAAAACCTCAAATAAAACACAGAACATACCAAAAGAATACTAGCTCTCAAGACAGGGGTAAAAGTGTGATTTTCACGAAAATAGGGAAATAAATTCTTTTAAATAAGATGAAAGTATAGGTACCATATTGAACTTAATATGTAACGCTTAAGATTTTAAGTCGAAATATGTTGGATTTTCAACAAAATGTTGACTTTTTAACCAAAAAAGATTAATTTTCTAACAAAAGAGACTTAACTTTCAAAGAAATAGTTGAGTTTTCAATCGAAAAAGTTGAATGTTTTAGAAAACAGTTGACTTTTAAATCCGGAAAGATGAATTTCCAAGAAAGAAATATGATTTTTCAACTGAATAGTTGAATTGTCAAGAAACAAAAGAATTAATTGTAGACCAAAAAGTTGAATTTGCAATCAAACAGTTTAAGTCGAGATTCCAAACAAAAAACATAAAACATCAACCAAATACCTATTTTCAATCAAATAGATCTTTAAGCCTAAAAGTCGAATTTTTTAGAATACATTCGTATTTGTATCCAAACAATGTTGAATTTTCAACGAAAAAGTTCATTTTATACCAAGAATGCTTACTTTTCTACCAAAAAAGGTGAATTTTCAATCCAAAAAGATGATTTGTCGACGAAAAATATAATAGTTGATATTTCAACCAAAGAAGATTTTTATTTTACATAAAAAAGCAGCTGAATTCAAGCAAAAAAGGCGAATTAAAAAAAACACATGGATTTTCCACCAAGCAGTTAAATTTTCAAGCGAAAAAGACAGTTAAATTTTATATCCAAAAGGTCAAATTTTCTATCCAAAAAGACGAATGTCCAACAAAAACATTTAAATTTTCCACCAAAAAAGATGACTTTAACAAAATAGTTGAATTTCCAACAAAATAATTACATTTTCAACAAAATAGTTGATTTTTCAACTAAAATTATGAATCTGTAACCAAACAATTGAATTTTTCCTAAAGAAGGTCAACCAAGTACATAGTAGAATTTTCATTCAAAAAAGGTTAATTCTTAACGAAACATATAATAGTTGATATTTAAAAAAAAAAATTTCTATTTTAAATAAAAAATAGACGAATTTAACCAGAAAAGATAAATTTTCAACAAAAAAATGTAATAGTTGACATTTTAACAACAAAATTAAATTTTTAATAGATCGAATCCATTTCAAATTAGACAGGTTCTACACTTGAAGTCGCAGAATCTTTCGGGGACAAAATATGTTGTTTTTTTGGAGGAAATTAGGCAATTAGTATTTTTGCAATTTGTGAAAAAAATGTTACGAAATTACACGTATTTGAATTTTTTGCTTTGTTAAAAAAAAAAAACAATTTTTTCTTTCAACTTATATAACTTTTGGCCTAATTCAGATACATATTTAAGATTTCTTTCCAAATTCTGGTAGTGTTTATCGCCTTCATTCGAAATCCGCGAGAAAATTTAAAAAATGTTCAAAGTTAACAAAATGGCTGCGGTTTTTCTGAAAATATTAATAGTCGATTTTCTCAAAAAACCTACACTTATATGTTTTGCCAATTTTTTCTTTTAATTTGTACTATCATCAGAAAAATACCTTGCGAGTTTTACGCGGGCTAAATAAATTTTGTTGACAGGAAATTTCTTTCATAAAATCAAATTTTCGAATTTTTCTTGCAAATAACAGATACGAAAAAATGTTAAGAAAATAGTTTGCACAGTTAAAAAAATTCTAGAAAAAGTTCTTTTACTCATTTATGATATCTTGCACCATTTCCCAGGAAAATGAAAAAAATAAATTTTCATAATGAAACAAATTCTGTTGACCACAAAAATGGTGTAGCTTGCATAAAAGTTATAGAATATATTTTTTATAAAAAAAAAAATTTTTGAAAAAAATTTTTTTTTTTTTAAAAAAAAATAGGGGGCCCCCCCCCCCCTTTTTCACAGAAGTTGCCCATATGTTTCTAGTCCTTCAATTTGTTTTTCAAATTATGTATGAAAAATTGAAATACGAAAATGTCTTTATTCTTTTTTTCTATCATTCTGTGATAGTTCATTATCTCAATGCAAATTTAGATTCACAGTAATGGGTAAAACTCGATGAATAAATTTGAATGTCAAACAACAAGTGTGTTCTGATTTTGAAACTGTGCACAGAAAAGCAATTTATAATATAGTTAATAACAGATTTATACAGTCGAACGAATTGGCTGTTCTGCTGCAACAGCAGTTTCCCGAAAGGTATATGGATTTTTTTTATTTTTTTATTTTGGAAATGGTACAAGATATCATAAATGAGTCAAAGAATTTTTTGTAGTATTTTTTAAACTGTGCAAATATTTTTTTGTATCTGTTTGCAAGAAAAATGCGAAAATTCGATTTTATGAAAAAAAAGTTCCCGGCCACAAAATTAATTTAGCTCGCGTAAAACTTACTAGGTATTTTCCTTATGATAGCACAAATTAAAAGAAAAAATTAACAAAAAATATAAGTGTGGTTTTTTGAGAAAATCGACTATTAATATTTTCAGAAAAACCGCAGTCATTTTGTTAACTTTGAACATTTTCTCCCGGATTTCGAAAGAAGGCGATAAACACTAGTAGAATCTGGAAAGAAATCTTAAATATGTATCTAAATTAGGCCAAAAGTTATATAAGTTAGAAGAAAAAATGTTTTTTTTTTTTCACAAATAAAGCATAAAATTCAAATATGTATTGCCTAATTTCCTCTAAAAACCAACATATTTTGTTCCTGAGAGATTCTGCGACTTCTGCCTGATTTGAAATGGATTCATTCAATAAAAAAGCAATTTAATTCAACTGAAAAAGTAGACCTATCAACAAAATAAATGAAGCCTCAAACAAACCAGATTAATTTTTAACCAAGCAGTAGCACTTCTAACCAAAAAAGATCAAATCTGTATCAAAAAAATATAAATTTTCAAGCAAGAAAGATTTTTCATTCAAGGGAGAAAAAATGACAACCAAATTGATGAATTTTCACGCCAAAAAGGCGAATTCACTACAAAACAATTGAGTTTTCTACTCGAAAATATGAATTTTCAACCAAACAGTTGAATTTTATACCAAAATAATAGAATTTTCAACCAAAAATTACGAATTTTAAACAAAAGCGATGATTTTTTAAGCCAATAAGAGAAATTTTCTACAACACAGTTTAATTTTCAACAAAAAAGTTCAGTTTGGACTAAATAGTTGAATTTTCAACTAAAATCGATCAATTTTCAACAAAAAATGGAATGGTTAAATATTCAAATAAAACAATATTTTTTAACAAAGTAGTTCATCATTTAACATAGTAGTTGAATTTTCAACTAAAAAAATATGAATTTTTAATGAAAAATGTAATAGTTCAATTTGCAACTAAAAATGATAATTTTCAGGTAAAAATGGATTAGTTAAATTTTCAGTTACGTAAATTAATTTTTAGCTAAAAAATCGAACTTTCAACCAAAATAGTTTATTCTTCAGCAAATAGTAGGTTTTTAAACCAAAACAGATGCATTTTAAACCAAAAATATAATAGTAGACATTTCAATTAAAAAGAATAAACTTTCAACAAAAAGTTGATTGATTTTCTTATTGGTTTCTATTAATTCAGTTCGCATATGCGCGAAAACCGAGAAAAAGGGGAAGCTTCTTGAAAACAGGGTGAAAAGGAGGAATAGGGAAATAGGGGAAAGTGTGAAAGCACTAATTTTCACTTTTTTCAAGCATTTAAAAAAAGTGTTATTCACATTTATATTTTTCATGTGTGATTTCACAAAACTTGCTCTGACAGTGTCACGTAATTTTTTAACGGCCCCTTTCTACATGTGCTGTATACGATTAAACAATTTTTTTCAGGATTCGAAAGACACTAATGATCTTGCTGATGCAAAAAATGGCGATGTTCCAGAGGTTGAAGACGGACAAAAAATAGAATAAGCATCCAAGAACTTTTTTGACTGAAAATAATTAAGCACTTTATTTTTCTCGTACTAGTTTAAGAGCTAATTTTTCGAACTACTATTTACTTTAATATGCGAAGTATACATTTGTAGTGTGAATAATCGTTTTTTGACGCTCCTTTGAAAACTTAAGTTTTCGATGTGAGCTGTGTAAAGTTTTGTTTTAGGAGTTGAAACATTTGAGATGTTTTATTTAATTTTTCACTGACACTTGTATTGTGGTACTAAAATGCAATTAAAAATCTATAATTGCATGGTATTCCATTTCGTATAGAATGAGTTCCTCACTCTTTCTTCCTTCAGGATGGCCGCTGGACCGGTAAAACTGCAAATTTTTTGAGCCCGCAAATGAGAGTGAATTTATTTTTTGACCCGGAATTATGCATATTTTTAGAAGAAAAATCTATCCAATCACTTGAAATATCACAAATTTTATATCTCATAATGATATAATGTAATTTAAAATAATCTTTCAATCTGCTCTTTTTTGAGAAATTATTTACAAATTTAAAATAAGTTCGATTTTCCAGTAAATTTAGCACTTTAGAGCCGGGAAAATTAGAGGATAACAATAAAATAATAATTAGTTCGTATGTAAAATATATAAAAAGGACTATCAATTGAACTATTATGAATCCTGATACAAAATCTTGAGAGAGAGAGAGAGAGAGAGAGAGAGAGAGAAGTAAGAATAGTAATTAAGACGATATCTAGCAAATATAGTTGGTAATTAGTAGGCTTGTTTGTAAAAATAGATGTAATGCGGTTATGTATAGACTCTCAAATCCGTAAAAGGGAGAGAATATAAACAAAATAAATAAAGAAGAACCTTTTTCACAATTGGGAAAGGTTTCATAACACCAGCCAAATTATCTTAAGTAGATACCTAGGAAAAAAAATTATTCTGTACTTTGAAAAATTGATTTTAAGAGAATATTTAACAATATTTCAAAAGATGTCCAAAATTGTCAGAAAAAAATCTGGACGATTTTCAGGCAATTCTTTAAGAAAAAATGTAAATCATTCTAGAAGAAATTTAGATGTTTTGAGAAAATTTCAAAAATGATTTAAAGTTTAACAAAATTTTAAACATTTAAAACAAAATGTAAATTCTTTAAGATTTTTGAATAAAATTTTGGAAGCTTTTTAAGGATTTTGAAAAGTTTTGGATAATCAAACATTTTTATTATATTCATGGGAAAATGTTAAATTATTTTAATTTGCAAGTGAAATTATTAAATTTTGATGTATAAATAACAATTAGACACTTATTAATTTAGTTCAAATTTGAGTAAGTTTGAAGATATTTAGAAGTTTTGAAAATATTCAAAACTAACTTAAAACTTGAAATGATTTAAATAATTGGAAACAAAATGTAGATTTAGCAGATTGCGAACAAAAAATTTAGAAGCTTTCCAAGATTTGTGAAAAGTTTCACAACAAATTTTTCTTATGATTCCTAGGAAAATTATTTTTAATCATGAAAAAATAATTTAAAGTGAGTATTTTACAAGATTTGAAAAGATTTCGAAAATTGCGAGATCACAATCTAGAAGACTTTAGGGCAATTTTTGAAGAAAAAATTAGAATCATTTTGAAACAAATTTATATATTTTGAAAGAATTTCAAAAATAATTTAAAATTTGAAATGTTTGATACAAAATGTCGATTTTTGCATATTTCGAACCAAAAAATTGTGAAGCTTTTTAAGAAAGAATTGTGAAAGTTTTTCTCAGGAAAACATTTTTTTAATATTCATAAGAAAATTAAAAATGATTTTTTATTTCGAACAATTAATTTAAAGAGAATATTTAATCAAATTTAAAAAGGTTTTCAAAATGTTCAGAAAAAAGTGTGGAGGATTTTATAATTTTAAGGTATTTTTTGTTTTAATTTTGTAGGATTTTTTTAGAAGAAATTCAAATCATTTTAAAACATATTTCAAGGTATTGAAAAAATTTCAAAAATAATTTCAAATTTGCAAAGATTTCAAAAAGTTTGAAACAAAATGTAGATTTTTAAAGATTTTCAAATTAAATTTTGATTTTTTAAGGATTTTGAAAGGTTTTAAGATGTATAACTAACAAGCGAACAATCATTAATTTGAATTGACGTATGATTGGAACGTTAATTTTTCTAGCTTAAAATCGCTTGAAATTATATAATTTTGAAAATTTACCAATTTATTGATATGCTCTTCAATTTAGATACAGCATTGCAAATGATAGCGTGGATTTATATTTTTTGAGCTTCTAGTGATTTCAGTTGTAGTTCAGTTTTTATTACTTT
>CAKNWT010270727.1:0-23693 GCA_932066315.1 Andricus coriarius
CCCCCCCCCCCCTGATAGGAATAGTTGCTACCAGCGTGACATCGGACAAAGAAATATATATAGTTGGCGTGCTCTTTCGCCGTCTTTTTATACTCTGCTACATGTGCTAAAACACGTGCAGCGGGGAACGGTGACAAATAAAAAGTCGCGGATACGCGAACACGTTCGCCAGGATACCATCTTGTTACTGTAATTAAACTCACTCGCCTTTGTTGAAGTTCTCGGGTTACTTCGCGTCAGCTTTTTAAAAGAACGTCGGTCAAAAAACGAAAAAAGAAGTGCTTGCAGTTTTGTTTTACAAGAGAAGGGACCGTGCATAAATTACGTAGTTTCTTTAGAAAATTTTGAGTTAAGTACCACCTTTATTAGGGTCCGTAAGTATATACCCCCCAATCCCACCTTTTGCACGTAATTTCTGCCAAATAATTTTTTTCGATCAAATTTATTTAGGAGTAATTCGACAGGTGTCGAAACAAAGGGTAAGGGTCGTTATGGGTAGTCGGTGGGTAAGAGGGAAGTAAAGGACTAGGGTTGAGCCCAACGAAGATTTTTTGAGGTCTATTGAACCTAGTCTTCGTGAGCCCTATACTAGATACTACTGTATGCACTAGATTGCACTGACAAAACGCTGTTTACAATCAACTATTTTTAACTTTTGTTTTTTAGTGATGCACGGCCCCTGAAAATAAAAGAGCTCGTGCTATTAATATTAGTTTTCTTCGAGTGTAGCTCAAGTTCTAGAAGTTTGCTGAATAATTGACTGGTCCTCCTTATATGTGAAGTTGTGAGAAGACGCTGCCGAAGCCACAACGATTTACAGCTAGCAGTTTTTGTGGGCAGATAAATAGCCGTTGCTGGTTTATAGGAGTAGCAATTCCTCTGGGTGCCAGGTACGTATCTACTACTTGGGTACTCCAGGGCGGTCTTGATTTATCATTAAAGACTCGTACTATGTAGTCAGATATGTATGTTACGTTCAATCTCTGGGGAGTACCATGAAGTTGGCTGGCTGCCAAACTAAAAGCGAGCTTAGCCGAGGCTTGCCAATGGTGGGCATGGGCATGTACTATAATTGAAAAAAGAAGGTTGTGAAAAAGCGATCTCCATTCAACTCCACGTTAGGCAAATTGGAGACTTTTCCGCCAAACGTTCTCGACTTGTATTCGAAATGAATGCGCTGATAATATCTCCAATAAGTTAAATAATATCGTCTGCGGAAACGCTCGACTGGAGTGTACCAGGTTTTTCCCTTCAAGGGATATTCTTCTTTTTCTTTGATCTTACTGCAATAATAGAAATGTGTTGTAACATTTTTATCATATAATCTTTTATAAACAAATAATAAAATTCCTTGAATTTTCCATGACCTTTTAGGTCTATTCTGATTACTGCATTTAGAATCCTTTTTAGAAGAAGCGTACGTTATGATCAAATTTTGCAAGAAGCGTTCTGAGCCTCCCCTATCTGTCTACCGATTATCCGCTCGGCTACTTTTATTCTATTTTAGGAACAATAAATCAATAATTCACGAGATTCGGAACAAGCACTCATAAAGCAATACTTTGATGAATTGCGTAGTCAACAACAGAACCGATAAACCCTCCAAGAATAAATCAATGATAACATAATTGAGTAAAACATTAATACTCTCGTCATCACACAGTGGGTTGGCACACTGAAAATATGGTAGCTGGGACAACCAGCTTTTTATTAGCAAACATGGTATTAGCTGCAACAAATACTTTGATGGTAAAACTAATTTAATACTATGACTTACAACTTTAAGTAGTAGGTACAACTCCCTGAAAATAATTATCTACCATCGGAAGTTGTTGCGACAAGTAAAGTAGTAAGGACAACCACTACCACTCTCAGAAATAGAAGTCGTAACCACAATCACTTAAGTGGCATCGGCATATATTACAAACTAAAGTAGTTGGCCCTACTATTTTATGAGTTGTCTCCAAAAACCATCTTTTTCGCGCACCCAAGCATTGGACTGACTATGGAAATCATATCACATTATCCTACTATACTGATGTACACAGAAAAAAAAGGTTGCTTCGGACAACTAATAACCGAAACCACCAACCAACCATTTCTTGCAGTCAAACGGCCTTCATTAGGTCAGGAAAGGAGTTGGAGTGGAGCGCTTTTCGCAATATCTACTTCATGAACGACTTTCATCACCGGTAATCACGCATTTAGGGAATACCAATAATAATAAAGTAAAGTAGCCAGACACGTACGGTAGGATAACGCATGTAGGAGATCGATATCGCGTTGAACTTCCTAAAATATATGCATGTAGACGCTATTACCATGTCGCCTAATTGAATTATGCTCTCGGCCTCCCGCTGGACGTTTCTGAACGTGTGTGCGCGCCAACGAATCCATACACGGTCACAATGGCGTATGGGTATTATGCTCATGCAAATTCTCACCTCAAAAGGGGCGCGCGAATCGATCTCTCGCGAATACCGATGCAATGTGCGAGGATGCATGGGAATCCTCTATCAGCCGATTCAACTATCGATCAACGGATTGCTTTACCAATGAACTAATAATGCCTGATAAAATTTCAATGGCTGACATTTTTACATTTCGTCCATGGGACCACGGGATATTTTAAACTAGTCTCGACATTCTTGTCATATGCTAATTTTACAGGATGGTTTTCTCCCGGTCAATTGTTAATTTTTCAAGGTAAATTTAAAAGAGTTCAACAGATTTGCATGAATTAAAATAATTTTTAGAGATTTCAAAACGTTTAAGAAAAGTGTAAAAAGTTCTGATTTGAAACAGCGAATTTTAAAAAAGAATGATAATTCTGAGTTGTAATTTTTTGCCGCAAGAATTACAATTCTGATTTGGAGTTACAAAGAGAACATTATAATTCCTTATGGAAATTACCTGTTTTAAAGTGAAAATTACCATTCTTACAGAAATTCAATACGGAAATTCCTTGTTCCAAATTCTAATTATTTAAAAAATTCCCTGATTTAAGTCAGAATTATATCTATTTTCAAAATTGTCTATTATAATTCAGAAATATATTAACTCCCTTTTTCTAAAATTTAGGAGATGGAAGTTTGGAATTCTGGAAAACTTTCATTTGCAAAAGAAGAATGTTTAAAATCAACCAAATTCTCATTTGGAAGAAGGAAAATTGATAATTGTTTATTGTGATGACTTTTCCGAATTTTTGAGTAAATGGCTTGAAACATTTTGCAAAACCTTCTTTCTAGTCCAAAAGTAAAATATCAGTCAGGGTGATTTCAATAGATTTTTCTTTTTTTTAGGGGAAGGGGGGATGTAAAACTTTTTGGGTCTTCTCGACAGTTACCGGAATTTTTAAAATTTGACGAATTCTGAATTTGAACAGGGATTGTTTTTGTAAATTCCCTTCTTCTAAATCCGAATTAAAATTATTTTCAAAAATTCCCATACGATGTAAAAAGTTCCGGATTTCAAGTAAAGTTATAATTCTTCACGAAAACTCCCTGTCTTAAAAAAAATTATAATTCTTTTTGAAACTTACCTGTTCCAAGTAAGTATAATTCTAATTCTTCACGTGAATTTTAAACATATTTATTTTATTTATAACCTATCCCAATTCAGAATTATAAATCTTTTAGAAAATTCCCTTTCATAAAGTCGAAATTACAATTCTCCACTGAAATCCTCTCACCCAACTAAGAACTCTAATTCTGTTAGAAAATGTACTGTTTCAACGAATAATATGAGTAATAAAATATATGAAACCGCTTTTAATTTGCATATTAGTACATTCGAGAGAATGATTATTTTATTTTCAACAGAACTAAATTAATTAATCAAAATTGCAAACTTTAAATTGCATATGAGTGTGCTGAATCGTTTGCTTTTGCTTTTTTAAAACTGTATGAGCATTTTATAATATACATAAAAGGGGATAATTTTATAATATACATAAAAGGGGATAATTCTATCTGTATAGAAACTAGTGAATTCAGAATTTATTCCCAATAGTTATATCTTCCTTGGTTTAATATAAGAGGGACGAGATAGAGATGAATAAAAGAAGTTAATTCATTGGCAGAACGTTGGAAAATTCAGTGAATTGTTTCAAATGCATTGTATTTATTCTAACAATGAATTTATTCCTTTTTATATAGCTTTACTCTCGGCAGTTAAAGATTTAGATAATATCCATTTTAACTAATTACTACTTCTGTGATTTGGGCACTAAGGAAAATGAATATCATTTATCAATATCTGCAAATTTAACTGCGGGACATAATTGGATATTAAATTTTAATATCGAGACATTATTCATCCATATCTATAATTATCATGCTTAATTTTCCAGATATTGAAGGACTTTAAATTTTAACATGTTCTTTATCACATTGAAAGTACAACAATCGATCCATATTAACCTGAAACTGTCAATCGATAATTTAAAATTTATTATTTAATGCTTCCAGCTTTTCTACAATGTAGACCTTCCTAATTGTAAAATGTTTAAAGCATGAAACATAATTTTCAACTCTTTTAACATAAGTTTTAACTTTTCAGGTCTAAATTGTCTGCATTATTACTAATTTCTATGTTTAGAAACCTTTAATGTGGAATTCTTAAATTCTGTACAATTAAAGAAAATATTTAACATTATTATACCTTAAAATATGTTTAGATTAAATTCAGTAAAATTTATATAGACTTAAACAAGATTGAACTGATTTTAAGTCCTCATTACCTGAATTTCAAACTTCAGTAAATTCAGACAAATTTTAAGGAAAAAAGTCAGGAATTCGTCTACTAATAACTCAATTAAGGAATTTTTCCGAATCAAGGACTTCAACAAACAAACATCAATATCTAAACGTTACACCTTAAAATTGGTTTGGATGAAATTCAGTGTAATTTGACCAATTTAAAAAAAATTGGTCAAAATTTAAGAACTCATTATCTGAACTTCAAAATAAAGCCTGAAATTCAGCCAAATTTTGCTCATATGAAAAAAATGTTTATTAAAAAATGTTAACAGTTTAATGTGTAACATTTAGCATGAAACTTTTTAATTTCAAATCAATTTTAATTTAAATTTCTCCTACAATTGTAGGAGTTCGATTTTAAATTACACAAAACTAAAAATGTCAATTTATTATATTTTGACTGCTTCAAAAATATGACTTTTAATACATCAATTTCATTTGGAAATATATTCTTACATTTTTAATTATTTTATTAACAATTCTTCTATTTTGAGTATTATTTAGTCTACTTTATATTTTTCTAACTTATAACTCTACGAATAAAATTATTTTGATATATATTTATTTATTTTAAATGGTTTAATTACCAATTACAGCTTTAAAATTGTCAATTGAGCTTCAGCACCTATAATATCAAATGTGGGACGTGTTACTTTGAATTTTGTATGGCTTCAATTTTTAATTCCATACTTTTAGAAGTATTTTAAAAGCACTCTTGTTTGATGGGTTAATATTTAAAATTATTAATTCTTAAAGGCTCCATATTCAAAGTTTTCCAATTCCCAATTACAAAGTTTGAAACTCTTGACATTTAAAACAGTTCAATATTTAAAATCATGCCCTGTGCAATAATGTTAGCTACCAGAATATGAAAACTTAATTACCTGATTATCCTCCACTGAAAACTACCATCTGCCATTAATTACTAAATCTTAATCTTGTCAAGTAAGAATAACCCTTTTCTCGTCCCGAGATCCTTCCCTAGGGCAGAATATCACAAGAAATATGAGTCACCGATTTATATCACGCATCAAATTTCACGTTCCTCGTAAAATGATAATGAAACGTGCTTCCGATCGATAGAGGATCTCGAGTTTTGGTCAAGTATAAAAGCAGTAAAAATAATTGAGCTGTGCCTCAAAAGGTTTTTTTCCTCTTTATAGATGCAAATAAAGCATGTCCTGACATATTGTTTATCGAACGGAAATATTCTTATCAAGTTTTCACGTCTAGCCGTAAGGGGTTATCACATTTCGCAGGCCTGTGTTTTCCAACTTTTCGCGGCAGGGAGGCTTTCTCGCGTGTCCCGGTGCACTTTCCCTTCTTGCCTAGTTATATGTACGGAAGCTTCAAGTGGTCGCTAAAAATCATAAACGAGCGTATCAAGCTTGTAGTGTAAGTATAACATGGAAGTTGCAGGAATCAAGAAAACTAGAAGGGGTATTTCACGCGGCTTTAAGGAACCCAGGTGGCCAAAGTGTTGAAGTATGTTTGTAGCTGGAAACTGCTGCGGAGTAAAAGTTAGTCGCAGCGCCGGTGTTTGCTCTAGTTTTGATTAAACTTACTTTTCCGCGATAGGATAAGGAACAAAAATTTCACAGCTTTAAGTAGAATGAATTGGCGTGTAACTGCATGTCAAGATACTTTTTTTTATGTAAAACTTTATAAAAACTTACACTTTCTTGAAAAAAACTTTGTTAACAATATATCCATTCAGATGAGTAGGGAGAGTTCTAATCCAATATTCCTGTTACCGACATCAAGACCATTCCACAGCTTAACTGGTTCGTGTCCGTACTAAGTTTCTATAAGGTTCTCGAAGGTTGCCGACGACATCATAAACAGTTTCAAGGTTATATTTTGATTTACCCTTACATTTTCTACTGCGTAATATAGTTTACAGAAACAAGGATGATTTATTGCTTTCTAATAGATAGTACATTTAATAAAAAAATTCCTCTTTATTCAATGCGCGAATAACTCGTGAAGAACATTCTTCTGCAATCTAGCACCTTCTAGAAACCTTAAGACAAAGAGGGTAATATAATTAAAATTAAAAAATATTAGAATTTACTCGAACCACTTGAGCTGTGAAATGTTCTCCATGTCGTCGGTAACATTTCGGTAACAGGAATATTTGATTAGAACTCTAATTACTCATCTACTTATCCTACCAGGCGAGGGGGAAAGCCACTGCTAAAAATCGGGGGTGGATTACGCCGGATTAAATCGGGTTACCCTGGACTACCTCTATATACAGAATTACTTTGGATTACCTCAGATTACTCCGGATTGCATAGGACTACTGTGGATTAGATAAACTTACGGTGGATCACTCCACCTAAACTAGATTCACGCGAATTTTCAACCAAAAAAGTTAATTGTCAACCAAATAGTTGAATTTTTTAACACAAAAAGACGAATTTTCAACAAAACAGATGAATTTTCAACCAAAAAAATTTACTTTTCACAAAATTGTTACATTTCTATAGTATAATTGAATTTTTAACCAAATACTTCAGTTTTTAATCCAACAGATATATTTTTACGCAAGAATATTAATTTTCTACAAAAAAAAAAAAAAAAATTTCAACCGAATACATTAATTATGAACTAAGAAAGACAAATTCCCACAAACAATTAAAGAGATAAATTATCAGTTACAAAATGTAATTGTCAACCAAACAAAAAATTCATTTTCAATAATATAGTTATATTTAAAATTATTGAAAGGAGCTTGCTATCAAAATATTTGAATTCATAACCAAAAAGGACGATTTTTCAATGAAACAGTTGAATTATCAACCAAAAAAATGGCCATATTTAACCTAAAATAGAATAGTTAAATTTTTAGTCAAGAAAATTAATTTTCCAAGAAAAAAATAAACAAATTTTCCACAAAATAGTTAAAAACTATTTGGATCACCAAAATTACTACAAACTACCTGGATTACAAGTATAGGTTACCGTGAAGTTATCCGGTTTTCAACTGAATTACTATGGATTTCAAGTGGGTTACTTGGATTACCTGCATTACTCCGAATTATTTGGATTACAAGTGGATTACTCTAGATTTCAAGTAGAAAAGTAGTTACAAATGAACAAATTGCATTTTTTTAAATATTCAATTTTGTCAAAAAAAAAAATTTCCATACACAAAAAATGGAAAAAATTATAAATTTGAAAACTTTAAATCGACTTGCCCAATGATGAGAAATTTGTTGTTGTTAATTTGTTCCTAATGTCACAAAGCAAGTTTTCAGTGCTATTACCAATGAATCTAATGATTTTGAATTTTTGTTGGCTTGCCTGCCCGATTTGAAATGAGCAAGGATAAATATAGTTCGTGCAGCTATATATTACTTTCAGTGCACAATTAAAAAAAACCTCTTCCTAAAAAAAACAATTTTGTTTTTTATTTTATAATGTTATGTTATTATTCACTACGAAAAACTGTACCTAAAAAAATGCAACATAATTTGTTGGCAAATAGGACACTGGAAATTGTCCAAAGTAAAAGAAATTGATAGATAAATGTAAGTTATCCATACAAGAGAAGAAATCAGCGACTTGTGAAAAATCAAAAATCCGATACATTCCACGAGTCAAAGGATTATTGTTAACGTGGCAGATTATTGGAACGTTAGAGGGCATGGTACAAGTGATTGGAAAAACGATTCTTCTACAAAGGTATATGCGGTTTACCAAAGCTCCTTTTATGCTCATGCTTCATGCGATTCAACCCAAACCGTAATCCACATAGAGTCTTTTACTGGGCACCGCTTTTGAAGGAAGCACGAAATTTCCATTCGACCTGCGTTTAATATCAGCTTTCAAATTCGCTACAGCCTGACAGTCTTTTAATGACGGTTTCATTGTTATTTTGTAACGCTGTAACCCTTTTAACCTCAGCTCATATGCGAGAATTCAATTTTGGTAATGCAACATGAATTTCAAGGTGTTATGCTCAAATCACAGTTCATATTTGGCAAAATTGCCTTGGGTTGTTATTTCACCAAAGACTAATTCAATTATTAATAATAATCGCTATGGGGGATTATATTGATCTTAAATAATAAATTTGTCAGAAAAGGTTGATGTACGTTGTTGATTTTAGGGGCAGGTGAATTAAAATGAATTAAATTGCTTTAAACGTTTCGGCAAACCATTTTACAATTGAAAGTCTTATTCTTTGTTAATATGGCAGTTGTAAAATTATGTAAAATTCTTTAATTGCGACCCAATCCATTTTAAATCAGGCAGGGTTGAAATCTTCAAAAAACTTGAAATCGTAGAATCTCTCGGGGACGAAACATGTTTTTCTTTTTAAAGGAAATCAGGCGATATGTATTTTTCCGATTTGCAAAAAAAAAATTTTCTCAGAAGTTATGCGTATTTCAATGCTGTGCTTTGCTTGTCAAAAAACCCACCTTTAAATTTTAGCCAATTTTTTTTTTTAATTTGTACTTTGATAATAAAGATATTTTGTAAGTTTGATGATGCTTGCTAAATAACTTTTGTAGCCAGGAAAATTCTTTTTTCTTACAATCGAATTTTCTACTTTTTCTTGGAAACAATGACAGAAACGAAAACATCTTAACATAAAAGTTTGCACGTCTAAAAAAGTTATATGAAAAATGTATCTTGTTCTTTTGCGATATTTTTCATAGTTTATGAGAAAAATGCAAAAATTACATTTTTAGGGGGAAAAAAATCTCCCTGCTTCAAAAATGGTTTAGCCCGCATGATGCTGATAAGATGTCTTTCTTCTATTATTAGAAACTTTTAAAAAATATTTGAAAGAATAAAAAAGGTGGGGTTTTCCAAAAAATATTTTTTATTTCATGTTTTCAAAATTTGAAGAATAAAAATGAAAAAGATTTTCTTGAAAAGCTCACCTTTTTTTATTCTTCCAAAATATTTTTTTTTAAGTTTGTACCAATAGAATAGAGGCATCTCATCAGTATCATCTGGGCTCAACCATTTTTGAGGTCGGAAGAATTTTTTTTTCCTAAAAATGTAATTTTTGAATTTTCGTCGTAAATTATGATCAATATATTTAAACTGAAAATTATACTAATTTATTTTTGGTTGAAAATTTTTCTTTTTAAATTAAAAATTCAACTATTTCGTTGAAAATTGGTGTATTTCGTTGAAAATTCGTCTTTTGATTTCCAATTAATCTTCTTGGTTAAAAATTCAGAAGTAAGGATGAAAATTTAACTGCTTTATTAAAACTTTGTCCTTTAGGATGGAAAATGTATCTTTTGTGATGGAAAAAAATAATCTTTTTTGCTTCAAAATGAACTATTTAGTTAAGATTCTACTATTTGGTTAAAAATTCAAGTATTTTATTGAAGATGCAATATATTTCGACTTGAAATTTAAGGAATTTAAAGCATATTATACTGTACTTAATATATCATCATTAATTTTTACATGAAAGAGTTTATTTCTCTCTTATTTCGCTATTTTAGTGAAAAAGCACCCCCTAACATACACGGAAATCGTCTGTTAACTGTAAAACCAATGTATCACATCGAGTGTTTCCTTCCAGTAGTCTCAGTTGAAAAGGTGACCCAGTTTTGCATATGAAGTTAAACTTGTCTGATAAATAATCCTCATTTCTTCATTAAATGTAATTTTGATGGCATATCCCCCTGTCTGTCAGAGCTTGAATCGTCTAAATTGAGGCCAGATTGTCTAGTGACATCTATTCATGAAATTATTTCATACTAGACGCACTCAATTTTTTGAAGAAAAAAATGCAGTATTCCGTTTATCAGGAAGGTTGTTTTAATCTATAGGGAAAAAAATTCCCGGTGATTTCCCGCCTCGCATATATTTTCTAAAGTCATTGAAATACAAAATTTTGATCACTTAAAACTGATTTTTTCCATTTAAAGTAATCAAAACTGAAGTGCAAATGAAAGCACTCAAAGTGTAACTCTTTTGAATTCTAATCTGTAAAAATTGCAGATTAAAACACTTTTAATTCAGAATACTTTTATTCAAACGCTCAATAATTTCAACATGTAAAGCGGAAGTTTTTAGAGTTTTCCAATTAAAGAATTTTAAATTACATTCCAATAAACTGCAAAATAAATTTTTTTAAGCTTTTATAAATGGAACAGTTCAAACAGATCTAATTAAAAAATTAATGATTAAATTAAATAAAAACTAAGCCTCCCTTTCAACTCACATCAATAAAAATGCCAAAAATAAAACATGTTCTTCCAATTCAGTATAAAATTGAAAATAAAAAGTTCCCCCCTTTAACTCTCTAAAAATGCTAAAAAGAAAAAATGACGTCCTCCAATTCTGAAATAAAACAACTAAATATCTAGATTTTCATCCCTTCCAACTAAATACAAATAATAAAAAACAAAAAGAGCCTCTTGTAATGAAAAAAAAAAAATGAAAGCCAAAATTTCCTTCTTTCCCAATCGATAACAAACTTAAAAATATAAAATGTCCCACTAACAATTCAAAAAAAAATAAAAAATAAAATGTTTTCATTTAAAACCCAATAAAAAAGTTCAAACCACTGAATTTTGTCACCCAATAAAAATGCAAAAAACAATAATTGCTCCTTTTAAATGAACAGTCAAATATTGCTAAATATTAAAAAATTGTTCTCATTTTTAAATAAAAAATTTCAATCTGACGTTTAAATTTGTTTAACTACCAAAGGCTTTTGAATTATAACAGTTCATTTTTCAACGTTAAAATTTGAAAAGTTCAGAATCCTCTGTTAAAATGAATTATTACAATTATTGTTCAATTTTCAACACTAGTTATAGTTCACTTTAAAAAAAATATTAATTAATTAATTTATATTTACAGTTTTTTAACTTGAAGCGTTTTTTATCAAAAATTTTCAAATTCAAACAATTTTAATTTTTACTTCTTCAAGTCTTCAAAACTGATATTTCTTTAAATGTACGTTTAAGAATGAAGACCTGAATAGACAAATTTGTTATGTAAAAGATTTTGCAATTGCGCATTGTAAACTGAATAATATCATAATTAAAAAAGTTAACAATTGGACTTGAAATTTAATTTAAAAAATTGAAAACAAAATAATTTTAAATCGAATTACCTTATGTGATATGGTGATATTACAAGTCATTGGATAGATTTTTCTTCTAATTTTTTTTTTAATTTCCGGTCAAAAAATAAATTCACTCTTATTTCCCGATTTCCCAGACCAGTGACTACTCTGGTTTATGTAGTATGTGGAATTTGAAAATTCATCTTGTTTTTGAGAAAGAGAAACAATTTGTACATTCGTGGATTCCACTTTGGCATGGAGAAATCTCAAAGCAGCTCAAGCTTCAAACAACTATCATAACATGCCTTTGTGTTTTCAGGAATGACTAGCGGTCAGCCAATTTCGCTTGTTGGAGGAGGACTATGTTCTTGTTGTAATTAAAGAAATTATTCTACAAAATGAGCGATATCGGTTAAAAAGTCATTTAAATTTAAATCAGCTTGGGGATGACATGATCAGGAAAAGTTGTCTCCAACTTCGTAATTTAGTTGTCTTAAAAGTTCACAACAAATTTACATAACAATTGACGATTTTATCAGGCAAATTCCAGTGTGAATTAGAAATTCCTAGTTATTTAGTTGTCGAGAAACTGAACTAAATTGATATACGCATTTTATTCCATAGTGATCAGGCCTCGGACTCATTTGAGCAAGTCAAAGTAGTTTTAAAAGTAGCATACATTTTGAACAATAGTAGCAAAATAGTGTGGATCAATTTTTTAAATATTAAATGAAGGGGTTAAATATTTTGAGATCTGGTCTACAATATAAAAATTATACAGCTAAACCTTGAAAAAGTCGTTAATCGTTTTAAATCCCTTGGAGTTTTTAAAATCCTTTGAAATCCGCAGAAATATCTTCAAATCCATAGAAATCTCTAAAAAATGCATTCAATTTCATTTACTCCCTTTACTATGATACCATTTTAAAGTCCTTTTAAATAGGAACCTTGTGAAATACCCTAAAATCTTTAAAATCTGTTGAAATCCATTATAAATGTTTAAATATTTGAAGTCCTTGGAGATGCTTTAAAATTGCGTACGTCTGATGAAATCCCTTGATACACTCAAACTACACATAATTGACTGATTATCTTCCAACTCGGTATCTAGGTGTTATTTGGATCGATTATTACGAAACTGGGATCAAAATTCAAGATGGCGGAATGAAACTAAAGAAATAAACTGATTGGCTCTGAACTCGGTATTTAGGGGTTGTTTGGATCGCTGATTACGAATCTGGATTCGAAGTATATTAATTAAAAATGGCGGGTCCAATATGTTGGACTCAAACTACAAAAAATTGGCTAAGTGACTTTAAACTCGGTAATCCCACGAGCATTAGTTTTGCGCAAATCAAATCACATGTGAGTTTTCCGTCCGCCATTTTGAATTTTACGATTTGTATATCGGATTTGACATCAGCAAGCCCAAAAACCTCCGAGTTTCAAGTTTCATTGAAATTAAGCTTCTAGAAACATATATGCTTCAAAGGGTGAAAGGCGAAATAAAAAAAAAAAGTTGCATTTGTGAGCAATTTGAGAAAATAGTCGCATTAGTGTCACTTTTTCAAAATAGTTGCAAATGGGTTGCATCGTTAAAAAAAAGTGTCAAAAATTGTCAACAGTGGTGTGAGTCCAAGGCCTGAGTGCTGTAAAGTTCTATTTAGTAAAGGCTGAGTCAAAGAGAACAAATTGCAGCTGGGAGAAGCTAAAGCTAGGCTTTTACAGTGCACTTTTACTAATAATTCGCTTTTTATACCAGGCGACGACTTGAGGAAATAAATGAACCGATGATAAAAGTAGCGACACTCTAGATTCTGCTTTGACGCAGCGCAGCTAGAGCATGCCTTTTTACGCCGTCCCCATTAATTCCCATTTTCCCTTCGATGTACCATCACCCTTATGTGTGGTCCCTCGTCCCTTTCAGTCAGCTCGCATGTAGAGTTTCTGCACACATGTACAATTGTACAGTTCGTGCATGTCTGTACTCTTTTCTGTATTTCTTTTGCATCCCCGGTCGCGCATTGAGCCTCCTCCCTCCCTTTCACCCTCTCCAGGGATCCAAGAGTGAAGTGAAAAAGATAAAGAGGGAAGTAGACAGGTGGAATTCATAGCGTCAAACGAAACCAAGAGAGGCGCAACTCTTTTTCTACCTCACGGCTCGCATTACTGGACAGCATTCGAGATAGAGAAATCCTAAAGGGAATGGAGCGTTTTCGAAACGATAAATGACATTTCATTCCTTCTACGTTCCAAAAGTTCTAACTTTAAACTCACCGGGCCACAGTCACTCCGAAAAAAAGGTGACTGGTCCTACAGAATTTTTTGTTCAATATATGAAAACTGATTCGATGCTAAGCCATCATGGAACAAAAAAAAATCTCTTTGACAATGAATGTGGAAAATTGATATTCTGAAGATATGCGAAATTGAAGCAAGTCCAATTTTTGTATTTTTGTAACCAAGAAAATTAGATCAAATGAGTATACGTATATGGTCAAAAATACATAAAATAATGAACAATATACAGTAAGTTCCATTTTTTGGTGTGCCAGGATACCAGGAATTTCTTTTTATTTCAAGGAACTGAATTTCATGTCTTTAAACTATTTCTTTCTAAAATTTATATCTTGTCAACTGCCAATGTTTACATTTTCAAAAGAAAAAAAGAAAAACTTGATTAGTCGCCTAATTGGTTTGGTTCAGGGACCCATTTCTCACTGATTCAAATTTAAAAAATTACTTCATAGCTTTTGAATCAAAGGATTTGTATCTATCCCCCAATTAGCATTTGCTTCAAAATCTCCTATAATGTCGTTCCTTCAATAAATACAAGGACTAGAAATTCTACCTATAATCTCGAATTTCAACCAAGCAATCTGAGTACCCTACCTGAGCACCCTATTTACTAATATAGTACTGACTATATGCGCAACAAATACAGCTACATTCCATGTGTGAGTGGCTCAAGCTTCACAGTGGTCGTAAAGAATATTTTAAAGCAAATAGGGGACTTAAAGGAGACTCAAAAAAGTACATAAATTCAGGGTGGCCACGAAATTTCATTTCCTAAATTCCCTAACTTTTTTCTGGTCATTAATATTTAAAGACCAGAATTATAATCTTGCAACATTTTCAGATTTCAACGCCCGAAATGCTCTCAAAACAGAGGAAATCTCGAAATCATTTGAACTTTCATGAGAGATATAAATTTTCAACAAAATAGTTGGACTTTTAAGCAAACAGTTGAATTTTCAACGTACAAAGATGAATTTTCAACGAAGGAGACAAATTTTCAACAAAATACATGAATTTTCAACCAAAATGATGATTTTTCAACAAAGATTTTTTACCAAAAAGGTTCAATTTTCAAAAAAACACGAAATTTGCATTTTTAATGAACAAATTTCAAACAATTTTCAAATAAATTTCCAGATCAAAAAATTAAAAAAAGAATTTTCAACAAAATAGTTAAATTTTCAACCGAAGTAGTCCAAGTTTCAACCAAGTAGTTAAATTTTCAACAACAAAATATGAGTTTTGACAAGATAGTTAAATTTTTAACCAAAAAGATTAATTTTTAACTAAAATGATTAAACTTTAACAAAAAAAAAAAAGGAATTTTCTTTAAAAAAAAAAAAAAGAAATAACTTTAAACCACGGTCGTATACACAGGTCCGGGGGCTCGCTCTCGTGGTGGGGAAAGTTCACTAACGTAAGGAGTGGCGTATGTGTCGACTATTGTAGGTACCAAAGTGCAAAAGAAATACTTCAAAATTTAAAGGCAAGAGATACACTTTTGAAGTGCGGAGTGATCTTGTCCGGAGATAATGGGAATCGTGTGTCCCCGGCGTGAATTTTTTTCGTTCAAGGACACGTATTTGCGAATTTCATTTTCCAGTGAACGATATTATCAGAGAGAGTGTAACTTATGATAGCGAAGGGCGAATTATTCATCGTGCTCCGCTACAATACCCTCGCTTGCGAAATGGTCCCAAACCAACAAAAGTCAATAATCCCGAGAAATCGGCAGGAAGTTTGCGACAACAGCTTCAAAATATAAAAAACCTAATTCTTGCTGTGTTAATTATTTTCACTAAATTAAAAATGCATCCATATTATTTAAATTATTGACTACATCTGGATTAAATTGACTTCTTGAAATTAAAATTTCAAATTAAACCGCCACTTTCCCTACCCTGCTATTACGCCACTACCGGAAGTGGCAACTTTGTGAAATAATCGGAAGCTTTAATCAGGGAACTTCCCCCACCACGAGAGCCCCCGGACCTGTGTATACGACCGTGCTTTAAACCAAAAATAGTTGGATCCTCTTATTGAGTTCTATAAGCTAAAAAATGAGAAAAACGAGAAAAAGGGGAGATTCTTGAAAACAGGGGGAAAAGACAAAACCATTCGCAAAGGAGAAGAGAGGAGTATAGGGAAAAGAGTGTGAATTCAACATTTTTAATACAGAATCTTTTATAAATTAAATAAAACCACTTTTAATTTATAAATGTTAAATTTATTACTTTTGACAGTTACTTGAAGTGCTTCTTACAGAAATTCCCTGACATTTGCCATTTTTTTCAAAACCCATGACTTTTCTATATTAAATTCAGAGATAATATGACCCTAATTATCCTATCTACAAAGATTTTTGAAAAATCTTCAGAAATACTGTTGAAGAAAGACTATCTAGAAAAAGTTAAACCTATCAAGCCTATCTAAAGTTTTGCATATAAACATTTATAAAACTATTAATTTCTTTTTGCAACAATGAATTGAGCAGCTCTGAATTACCCAAGAACGATAGCTTTTCCCAGAAAAAATCATATACTGGAAGGAACAAATCAGTCAAGACGCAAATACGTTTTCTTCAATATTGTTCGACTCCATGGCATAGAGGCCGTTCTTCAAAAGTACGGCAGCATAGTCAATAATTTGATACCACCAATCCCTTCACTTTGAAAACACAACCAAAACCTTGGATATTCTTGTACAAGGTCATCCGAAAAGCGGTATAGGTGTTTACTTGGAAAATCTATCGGCTCGATATAGTCGACGCTTTAATGAGGATGACTTCAGCTACAAGATGATTATCTACAAACCATCGTCACGCTTTCGCAACCTCGACTCATCGCACAAACTGTGAATTTGCATAATAAACGAAGTGACCCTTTCATTTATAAAAAGAAAGAAAGGGGTCTTGGTCACTTAGATCTCTGAGAGTGGTAAGGGAAACAGTTGATGAATGAGTATATTGTGAAACATAATTTGTAGAATCATGACTACCTTTCTGAAGGAACCTTTTCATGATACTTCTTCATTAATTTAGGTGTTAAGAAGGTTCAGGGTCGTTATTTAATTGAGAATCTGACGCAATCTTTAACTGAACATTTTTCCAGTGTCTTTAATATCTTGGATTCTATCTGATCGTTATCAATAAGTAGATGGTTTCATCGATTTGCGATTGAAAGTGAAAAATATAGCATAAGTGGAGTGTTGGTAAAAAATATTGGATCTTGAAACGTTTTGCTTCGGAAGATTGAACATCGTAAATCTAGTGGAATGCAATAGCTTATCCTTCTCTGGAAAATGGCTTGTAATGCTCGCAACCCACAAGCAGCAACCCTTTTTTCATTGAATGTACAATACTCCGCCTCGGTGAAGCGTTTATACTCCAAGCGATAAACGACATAGTGTGGTCCGTGTGGAGAAATTAAAAAGAAGAAATCAACCACTAACTTGTTCTGCTTTTTTCGCTATCGCGACACGTTATGCGAGTTTCCAGTTGGACAAAACTGGTATATCGTTGTTTGGATCGAACATGTAGAGTAGAGCGCTCTCTCTTAGTCTGCAGAGATAAATCATTTCCTCTTGACAAATTCTCCTAATGCTCTTAGTTTTATTCAAAAACAGGGAATTTAATAAGCAAACAAGATATGTCTACCCTGTAAAAAGCTGGTTGAAAATTACAAGACGGTTTGTAAATAATTTTTGTATTAATTTTATCACAAAAGTGTGATATTACCACGTTAATCATGGAATATAAAAATACCAGTATATGATAAATTTTAATTATATTCTAATCGTATAGGAAACATTTTCTAACCAAAAAGTTGCAGTTTTAACCAAAAGAGAAAATTTCTATCAAAATAAATGAATTTTCAAACCAGAAAGACGACTTCTCAACAAAATTGTTGAATTTTCAACAAGAAAGATTTTTCAGTTCAAAGAGAACAACAATTTCCACAAAAACTGTTGAATTTTCAAACCAAAAAAGAAGAATTCTCTACGAACAGTTTAGTTTTCAACCCTAACATAAGGAGCTTCAACTAAATGTTAATTTCTAACAAAATAGTTAAATTTTCAACCAGAGATGAATCTTCTACCAAAAAGAAGAATTTTCAGCAAAATGCATGAATTATTATTACCAATGAGTTAAATTTTCAACTATAAATTACTCCAATAGTTACCCGTAGAGACCCAAAAGGGTTCGTTTAGAACGCACTTGAAAAGAACAACATGAAGGCGCATTCACAAACCAACCACTTATTTAAAAGAAGGAAGATTTTTCTTCACAAATATCAATTCTAAAGAATTCGAAATATTTTTTTGAACTTTATAATTATTAAACAATAATTATATTAATGTTATAATAATTATATTGTAAAAAATTTATTTGCATATTTTATCATTTTAAATAAGCGCGCGATCAGCATCCAATGAGATTGCTCGTGCGAAAAGTTTCTTGCATATGAATAAGCCTTTATGTTTTACAAGTTTGATACATAACCTGCAAATGATATTTATCAAGTCATTATATCTATTTTAATTGCGATAATATTTTATACATCCATCATCCTCATTAAGTTATGTCCATTAGAGTTCGTTTACACGTGTGCTTTAAGGCAAAAATTGTGTTATTAATTATACAAAATGTCGAAGTGGACAAAGTGAAAAATAGGTTCTTTAGAAATAGGATCAATTACAATTGGGATCCTTTGGAAGCCCAACTGAGGTATCGTTTAGAGCTCATTTATCGTTTTGGGTTCCTTTTCAGCAATTGGGGTTCATTTTTGTTGCAGCTCCTTTGGAACCAAAAATGGGTTCTAATGGAAACCCCAGTTTTTTCTGTGTACCTTCAATCAAGCAGTTGTATTTTCTACCAGATAAAATGATTTTTTATCAAAAGAGATGAATTCTAAACCAAAAATATAATGATAGACTTTTCAACCATAGAGAAAATTCAACATTTAACACAAATAAGAGGAATTTTTTAAAAAAGGTGAAAGAGGGGAAAGAGTGTGTAGTCTCTCCTAATGAGATCCTCTCGGATTCGCAATAGCAATCCGAAAGTTCCTAATTAGCTCAGAACTATAGTTCCAAGCTTTGCTGGAAAAGGTGACATTGATAGAAAATTAGCCGGATCAATTTTGGAGAAATCTGGAAATACTATTCCGAGAATAACAAATAAAAACTAAATACGATGCGTCAGGATCACTATGGAAAAAACCCGAATTCAAAGGTGAAGATTTTCTTCCAAAGTTTCCCTCTTGACTTTCTCTGTCTTGCAGTTTCCTGTTCTTCTCCCTTACGAGCGAACAGTGCCGTGGAAATGAGACTCGAGACTCGTAGACCGAAGATGAAGATACTCGAATCAACATTCAGTCTCGGGATTAAGCCAGCTTCAGCAAGATTGGGACGAGTTTTCAGAAAAGGCGATTTTGGTGGAAGCTGGAGCAGTTCCAGTATCATGAACGTTTTGCCTTTGAGTTAGAGCATCGTTTCTCAAACTTTTTTTTGCACTTTCTGGGGATTTTCTGGGGACACCTGACAGGCCGAACGTGCCAATTAAAATTTAATTGAGCCATGTTTTCATAATTTCAGTTTTTGTAAACGGTCTTAATCTCATAACAATGAATGGGTCATCGGTTGCAAATAAACGAAAGTACTCTTCTACTCGCATCAGGGTATATGCCTCTGTTGCCGTGGCAAGGGTGGCATCCCCCTACCGCGGGAAGACGCCCCTGCCTCCGGCAGTAGTTTGGGCAACGCGGAGTTGCGATTATAAACCGGAGACCGGACTCTGACTGGATCCGGGATCGGGTCTGAATACTCCTGAGGGTTCCCGACGACCTACAACCTACCTGTCTGCAAACTTATATATACACCCAGCACCTGCCTACGATATCTGCGAGAAACTGAATGGCTCATTATCAGAGTACTTTCCTCTCCATCCTCGAGAGATCCTTTCGAAACACTATTCCCTCTACGGTTCCTATTCATCTCTACATCCGACTCTTTTTTTCTCTTTTTTTAAGCCTTTCACTTCCTTTTCTTTGTCTTTGCACTCCTCGTTTTCTTTTTTCCTCAAATGAAAAAGTTCCACTTGAAAACGAGTAGAGTGAACCCTAGTTTTGTGATTATATCATTCCAGGATTAGGGCTCATATTCTGATATTTGCGATTTCTCGATTTTATGAAATCCTGAGTGGCTACAATAGGGTGGTCCTTATTTATATTGTGAAAATAAATGTTCGATTTTTTTCTTATTCCCTAGTTTTGTTCGAATGTCCAAGAAATTATCTTCAAATCTGAACAAAATAGATTAATATTAACTCGTACCACAAAGACAATGAAGTTTTCCTTTGATATAATATGGGGATGAAGTCTCAAAGAATTCCCCATAATCCCCCACAATAAATCTTTTTTGCAAAAATAATCATGCCTGGATACATTTTTTCCCCTGCTCAAGGGGCGAGAGACGGCTGCTACTATCACCTCGGAAGGGCCGCAGTGCGCGAGTACTCAGTCGAGTATATTGCGCAATATTATGCATTCCAATTGGAAACTGTTCAGGCGGCTCTGACTGTTTGCGTTTCGATCTTAAAATCTTATAATATTAAACATTATGACCGATTCTTGGGCAATCGAACAGAACTGCGGGGTAAAAAAAATTGAAAAATAAGGGCCACACTAGCGTACAACCTGCAAAGGCAATTTGATAAGAGGAAATTAAACTTCACTTTTCAGGGAATAGAAATAAAATTAATATACATATTATCATAGTATATTATAATATGGAAAATGTAAGCGCATTACTTCCACCGGATGAGCAACTGCCTAAAGCATACCAGGGGCTGCCAAGAAACTCTCTGGTATCTGCATTTTTTAAATATCTTTGTAATTTACTTCATATGCATATGTAATTGAAATGTCAGATGCATCAATTGCAAAAAACTTCAACCATAGGCAATTTAATATTTAGACAGCTAATTTCTATCAAAAAAGTCCAATGTTCCTCCAGTTTCTTCATAGTAGATTAACCTATTCGTCTGATTGTTGGACACTTTAAAATTAATTAGTACATATTATTTAAAAAATATATAATTAGTTTCGATTTCTGTGGAGCGTGGATAAAGCTGACAATAAAATGTTATCAATTAATTGTTTGATCATAATACCGGAATGCCTGAAAGAGTCATCTTGAATTCTCTTGGAACTCCAAGTATTGCCAGTTTCCACTCTGTTATTGAGAGAAACATTCTCCGAGGTCTTTTAATCAATCTAGGAGTTAAAGTTGAGTAAATGTTAAATTCATACAATAATTATTTTTAGAAATATCTCGCAAGTTATCTTCAAGCCCAGGGGAGTAATTTTGACTCGAAAGGAAACAAAACAATTCATCTTCGCTCTCCAAGAAATGATTATTATCATGAAAGCTGCTTTGATTTGTTTTCTAGGTTTAATTAAATCTAAAATTTAATCAAGCGTCAACAATTACTTATTTTCAACCAAATTTTGTAGGCGAAAAAATTCTTCATTTTGTCGGGAAAATCGTTCCACGAAATTTAATAAGTAATTAGTAATATTAATTAGCTTAAATTATCAAGTGCATGTACACAATCGTTATTGAAGGTATTTAAAAACAAATTGAAATTTTATTAAGTTATTCCAAACAAGTTTAATTCAAAAGTGTAGAACATACGTGTGTTTCTCATTAGATTTTGAAAATAGTTCATTTTATAAATAAAATATTTGTAGAGAGGAAATCATTTAGACGGTTAACTTGCATACATATTTACAAGCAGGTTTGATAAATACGTAAATTATTGGATTTCGACACAAATTGCAGACCCAAATAACTAACTAACCAATCAATCATACAATTATTATAAGCAAATTTCGTTAATAATGCAATGCGGGCCATTTTTTCTAAAAAGATTGGTGTTTGTAACTGTTACTATTTATAATCGACTAATGCAAGCATAATTTGAACAGCAGTACTACTATTACTACTACTATTGAAAATTAATCTACTTTTGTTGAGGATTTAACTAGTTTGTTGAAAATTCGGCTTTTTTGGTTAAAGTCAACTGTTTTCTACTTAAAATTGAAAGCCGCCAGTAATAAAAAAAAACATTTTAATTTTAATTTTAGTTACAATTTTATCTTAGAATTTGATCGTAGCAATGATTTTTTTCTTATCTTCTGCATCGATATTTCTTGAAATTATTAGTGTTTATTGAGAAAAATTCATTCATAACTTCTATTTTCGTAAAAAATGGAAATTTCGAATTGTAATTTCCACCGAAAGCCAATTTTTAAAGCCTGTGACATTGTGATAGCAAAATTCTTGGACAATTTACCCTGCACAAGATAACTTTTTTGAGATCAAATCTTTTTTAACCCCCATGCAGAAACATAATATTTCGAGAGCAAATTTTAATTTGTATTGAAAATGACGCTTGTACATTTTTTACCGCAATCCGCAGCCGCCTATTTCCTCGATACTGGATAACTTTTTCTAATAAAATTTTCGTGAGCTTGAATCAGCAATACGTCACGTAGAAAGTGGATTTTTGTATTATCTTTAAGTGATGATTTCGATTTTACAGAATGTTTTTTCGCTCTACTAAGAAATTCCGAGTTTGTTGGTTATCTAGTTAAGTTAAACTACTTTGTTAAAAACTCATTTTTTTAAATGAACTTTTTTGTTTCAAATTCATAGTCCCGGGATGAAAATTCCAGTCGGAAAGATTATTGGAAATACTTGAAATAGATCACACAAGCTGTGCCAGCCAGGATATCTAAAATACTGGTTATATACCCCAAGGTGCCATCAAGAAGTACTTCACCTGCCGAGGCCCATTATGGTCAGTGTAGAAAATGGAGTTGGAGCAGGGGAGAAACACGCGTAGAGATTCCAGATTGAATTCCCCGTGCATCTGCAGGCTTGTTTCGAGTGGGTAGAGGTCGCGCGAGTATTATGCAAATTTTCGCGCTCTGCACGACTCGCATCGCTTTTAAAGGCACCAGCGGCAAAGTGTCGCTGCTTATATCTACTGAGATATGTACGAGTCGCGTGTCTCTCTTATCACTTGCCAAGATAGCTTGCACTTTGCATATGCAGCATAATTCAACGCCAAACCTAACCTAGACTATGTAATCTGTATTCTCTCTCGCTCTCCTTGTTTCTCGCCCTTCCTCCTTCGATCTTCGACCGTAAGCTTGAGGCAACAATTTCAAAGTTGCCCATCTCTGTACATGCCCCAGGGAGGTGCAGGGGGGTGGTTTCCGGTGTCAGGCGTACTCGGAGCAGATCTTAGGATTAGCCAGATTCTGCTTCAGACCACAGCTCTTGAAGGACAACTCCGAACCTACAATCCTACATCACTCACAGATTCATCTCCGTGGAGAATGTGACCCCTTATCTCCACATGGTACATCCGTGAACTCGAGCACACTGGTTAAACTTTTATAAATCGATTCACGAAGAAACTGCTCCAGCCAATCCATTATGTAGAATGAATTCTAATTGGCCGTTACTCAGCTAGGCAATCGAATTTGTCGAAAGCGAGGTGGTCCCCCCGG
>CAKNWT010270727.1:32623-44445 GCA_932066315.1 Andricus coriarius
TTTCAAGGTTTTATTTTAATTTGTCCTTGCATTTTCTACTGCGTCATATAGTTGTGAGAAAAACAAGGATGATTTATAGCTTTCTTATATAGATAATACATTTAATTAAAGAATTCCTGTTTTTATTTATTTAGAGCACAAACAAAGAAAGACAATTATCTATTTATTGAATCTGGTATAAAACATATTATACATATACAGTGAACTTTCTTTTATTCTACTGGCCTTGAAACGTTTGCGTTCGGATAATCTAAGACTGGAGGGGCCCCCACTTCTACCGCGATTCGGCAGTCTATTTTTATCAACGACGCTCATTGGCTTCCCCGTTCTTATATCGATGGGTCGAATGTATGCAACTTTTTCAACCGAGAAGCGCGGGAGATTTGAAATAAAAAATAATACAAATAAATACACTCAACATTCCTAGAACTGCTGGCCCACAGTTTCTGACAGTTTCTCAGCGCGTAGGGCGAGAGACGGTTGGGACTCTCGCCACGGAAGGGCCGAGTGCATGAGTACTCTGTCGAGTACATATATTACGTAATATTATGGAAACGGTTCAGGCGGGTAGATATCCGGCTTATTGCGCAGTTGAAAAAGTCGCGCTCCGTTAGGCTTTGTTAGCGTTAGTGTTTTTGTTGCCGTACGACAATTTGCCAACTAAAAATCAATCAAAATATATAATCAAAAAACGACGCAAATATTTCGCGGAATAGTGAGTTTTGTGGCATGAAATACAAGCAACTGTCCGAAATTTGAGGCTAGAGTACGTCTCACCTGACATTTAGGATATTTTATTTCGTGAAACTGAAAGGTCGTGAATCGACAAAAAAATGGAACATAACTGAGGAAATAGATTCTACACTTGAGAAATATTACTACTTGTACATTTATGACTTTTACGTTTATAATATTTTCTCGAACACGTCGTCAAACGTATTCACATGACGTCGTGAAAAAATACTCAATTTAAGGCTTCCCGCTCTTCGGGCCTCTTTTTTTTAATTGGTCACCCTTTTATGCAGGCGTGGCCGTACAGCCCGTACAGGGACCGTGGTGGGAGATCACGAAACTGCGCAAATTAGAATAAGCGTGTATAGGGGGTGTAGAATAAGCGAACTGTAGAATAACCGAACTGTAGAATAAAAGAAAGTTGACGTACCATAAAATCGACTACAATCTTTTTGTGCCTTTTGTATTTTTTTAAACTCCCTAGAACCTTTGAAATCCGTTAAAATCCTTTAAAAACTCTTAAAATCCGTGGATTCAAATATTTTGATAACTTCGAACTCCTTTGAAATCAGATGAAACTTCTTGCAATTTCTTAAATTTACTTAAAATCTTTGCAATTCTCTGAAATCCCTTGGAATCTTTTTAAATACTTCAAAAGCTTTAAGCCCCTATAAATCCATTCAAATCCCTGGAATCAGATTAAATCTGTTTGAACATTTAGAATCTAACAAACTTTTGAAATTTCGATGTTTGAGATGGCGGATATGTTATATTAGCCAATCAGCAATGGAGTTTGAAAATATGTTTAAAGGCAAAGTGTAAAAATAGTTGCATTAGCGAGCAATTTGAGAAAATAGTATCATTAGTGCTATTTTTGTTTAGACTGGTATCAAAATAGTTGCATCGTTAAAAAAAAGTGTCAATAGTGGCGCGAGTCCGAGGCCTGATCTGTTAATATTTGATCTGTTAATACTGATCTTTTCATTCCATTCGAATTAACACTCTTGATCTACAACTTTGATCTCCTTTCCTTTCATTCGCCCAATTAAGATAAGACTTACTCCATTATTAATCGAATACGATCAGCGGCTTCTTAATTGCAGACTGTAGTTTGTGATTTGTGATTCAAAATACGATTCAAGACTAATTTGCAATGTACACCGTCTGGAAAGATAGTTTATCAGTTCAGGATGCAGGCAGATTAAACTAAGTTTGACCAAGACTCGAAAGTGGAGGGTTGCTCAGAGTCTGGAGCTGAGATGGAGGAACTTGGTTTGGCTCTTCCAAGACGTTGCTGGACCTTTCGAACACGGAGAAGGATCTTCTCGTTCAAGTTGAAGCATCTTGGCAAGATACGCCCGAAGCTTGTAACTAGGGACCGGACACAAGATTTCCACCGTGAATTTTACTCCCGATTTCAGCGGTTCTTGAAGTTCAGGGCGTGATCACCTTCGCACGCTTGGGTGAAGAAACATCCTCCCTAGGTAGTCTATCCCGTGTCCAGTTTCTAGATGACCACTCTCATTTTCTCCTTATTCTTCTTGTCGCCTTTCTCGTGTCCACCAATGCAATTTAATATCACGGCTCGCAAGGCCCATTATATCCGGCACATGCATTTACTTGTACCCGGCCGCCTACGTTGGAACGCGTTTTGCATAGTCAGAGCCGACATCACCTCCGCATTCGCTTACACTAATGTCCTTGCAAATTGCAGAAAATCTGTTGCGAGACGCAGTGTCTCGTCTTCATTTCCTGCAGTTTAACTTCACTCGTCTACAATGAAGAATAGTTTGCTTTTAACCTTTATTCAGACTCGAACATTCGTTACATTCCGCTCGCGATATTTAATTTAAGGCAGTCTCTATGTGTACCGAAAAAACCCGGCCAAAAACATCCGGCTACTTGCAACGAAATTTCGGTACAAGTAGTCCCTTTTCCAGGTCCCGCTACTCGTTCAAAAAAAATCGGTCTATTCGTACCGAAAGTTGCGTACACTTATCCACGGTCTTAATCTAAATGATTTTCATATATGTATACCGGGATATTCTTAAAAAGATTTCGGTACAACAGGGCTGCCACAGCCTAATTTAATAGAAAAAAGTGCATTAAAAAATGTGACTAATGTTCTTTTTAATTCAAAAGTATTTGAAAGAATTGTATTCATAAGAATTCATAATGAATTCGAAACAGTTCGAGCTAAATTTAAAAGAATTCAAATGAATTGAAAAAATCCAAAACATGCTCATTGAATTCAGTAAAATTAGAGTGAATTTAGAAGAATGTACGGAAATTCAACAGAATGTAGGTAAATTGCAGAAAAAATAATAATGAATTAAATAAAATTCGAGTGGATTTAGAGGACTTCAAAGAAAATGAGAAGAAATTAATGAAAATTCATTAAAAAAATCAGGGTGAATTTAACAAAAATTCAAGTAAATAAAAAAAATGTTTAAATATTTTTAAAAATTCCTTGACGTCATCAAATTTGGAGCGAATTCATAAAAATTCAAAAGAATTTGATGAAATGCCTTAGAATTCAAGGTGAGTTTAAAAGATTTCTCGGTGAATTGAAAAGTTTTTTTTTTTTATAACAAAAATCCATTGAATTAAGTGGAATTTAAGAGAAATCAAAAGTATTCAGAGATCATTGACAAAATTCAATAGAATTAAAAAGAATTTGAAACAATTTAGGCTAACTTATTAAGAGCTCAGGGTGAACTCCAAATGAATTTGAATGAATTGAAAAAATTCAAAACATCCAAAATACTTCATTGATTATATCAGTAAAATTGGAGTGGATTTAGAGGAATTCAAAAGAATTCAGCAAGAACTAAACAAATTTCAAGAGAATTCCGAAGAGTTCAGGATAAATAATAATTCAGCGCGAATTACAAATAAATTAAAATGAATTTTTAAAAAATTGAACAATTCAAAATATTCTATTTATTTCAGTAAAATTGGAATGAATTTAGAGGAATTCGATATAATTCATACGAATTCAAAATGAATTAACCCTTTCAGGAGCAGTGGGACGTATACGTACCACTTGTTTTTTCGCAGTTTTTTAAGCATTTCTGATACATTTCACCATGTTTAGTGCACAAGTATTTGATTTTAGAGTCTTAAGGGTTCATGTAAAGTAATTATCATGAAAAACTGTATTAAATTGTTAATTAACAATTTGTTATAAATAATTGGAATCGAAAAAAATCACTTTTTTCAAATAAAATCGGCTGTTTATAAAGCACCAATCCTATGGCTGTGACAAATTTTTTCCAGTTAGATAACACGTAGAACTGTAACATATATTTTTCGCAGAATTTTCGGCAGGAAAGTTTTTTTTGTTTCATTTTTTGAATTCATAAAAAATTTTCGGTATAAGTGCATGTAATGTACTGTATTTGTGATCGATTATTAAATCGTAAAAAAACTGGTTTTCGGGCCACTGATGGAGAATATAATGTCAAAATTGCAAAATTCAAAATGGCGGATTCAAAATGACGGTTATATTAGTGCAAATTCGAAATTTTTTGCAATTGCTATGAAAGCTAGTGTATGGGGGTTTTTGAGGTCGCTGATTACAAATCTGATGTCGGAATTGCAAAATTCAAGAAGGTGGATTCAATACAGCCTGCACGGCATTGGAGTGGGGACCGTCCAAAAAATACCCATACAGCAAGTTTTGTGCCAATTGTTCGAAAACTTCAAAATTAGAGTAAAATAGTAGCCATCTTATATCCGCCATTTTGAAATTTTCAATTTTGTCATCAAATTTGCAATCTAGGACTCCAAAAACCCCCAAACAACGATTTTTGTGCAAATTGTTATGATACTTTTATAATTTCTATTTAAATAAGGTGATGAATAAAGGCAAGAATTCTACATCTCGCAATTCTCCATAAAATTCTCCGACAAAAGGTTATAAGTTCCTTCTTTCACTTCACTCTTTATTTCCATTTTTATTTCAGTCGAGGTTATATGACTTTTTATGATTGTTATTAATTAAAGATCCTTTCTATTCATTGCTAATTTCTTTACTTTATACAAATTCAAGAAGATTTTGGCAGTAATTTTCAATCATAAATAATAAAATAAAATAATTTTAATTAATTAAATTAAACACCAAATTAATTTAACGCTCAAATATTAATTCGAATATGCCTTAATTTACTATGCATGAGATATATGGGACATATGTCAATCAAGACTTAAAATATAAATTTTGGATTCAGTTTTGGTGAATACGAAATCTTATGCGGCAGAGATCTTACTGTTTATCTTTGTACAAGAATATATTTGCCTCGATATTTGCTATTCAAATGAACTTTAAAATGACAGTTTGACGGAGATTATTTAATCAAATATTAACGGATTTATTCTTACTTTACAAGGACAAAACGTTATAAGTTCCTTCTTTCACTTCAGTCTTTATTTTCATTTTTATTTCAGTCGAAGTATATGACTTTTGATGATTATAATTAAAGATCCTTTCTATTCATTGCTAATTTATTTTAATATTCTCATTATCCTATCCAATTACGTGATTATATTTAACGATCCATGCAGGAATAGGAATTTTTAAAACTAAAAGTATTTAATCTTGAGCAATAGTCCATGAAGGAAGGTCGCTTTGTATAAGGAAGAATATATATATAAGTATTTAATTCCAGACGTACTCATCACATTGGAATTAAAATATCATGGCTTAATTCGTCAGACGACACCTAGACCGTGACATAACCCATTTCCTATGAGGCTTTGTCTAGGAATTGACAGATTTATAGTAGGAATTAAATCAGGGTGGCCGAAAATTTTTTAACATTCTGAAAGAATTCGATGAAATTGATAAGAATTCCTGCTGAATTTCAGCAAATTCAAGATGAATTCATAAGACTTGAAAACAATTCAATTAAAATTCAAAAGAATTTAAGGGAATTCAAAAGGATTTGATGAAATGTATAAGAAGCCAAGGTGAGTTTTAAAGACTTCAGGACGAATTAAACAAAAATTAAAAAGATTTTTAAAAAATCCATTGAATCTAAGAGACTTCCAAGGAATTTAAAATAATTCAGGGTGAATTCTAAAGGAATTCAAACGAATTAAACAAAATTGAAAATCTCTACAAATCTTCGAAACCCTACGACATCCTTCACTTCTAGTGAATAAATTCTTTGAAATCCATTAAAATATTATGAAATTTTAAGAAATCCTCGGAAATCTGATGAAATCCTTTAGAATCTTTCAACATATTTGAAAACCTTATTGGTCTGTAAAAGCATTCCATATCTTTCAAAATTCTAGAGAATTCTTTAAAACCGCATGAAATTTTTTTCCCATCCCTTAAAATCATTCAAATTCTTAAAAATCCCTTGAAATTTTTCGAAACTCTTGAAAATTCTTTGAAAAGTTTAGAGCACTTGAAAATACTTTGGAATTTTTTAATATACCCTAAAATATTTCAAATCCTGTGAAATCCCTTCGAACTTTTTCAAGGTCCTGAAAATTCCTTGGAGTTTGTAAAATACCCAAAAAAACTTTAAAATCTTTTGGAATCTCTTCAAATTTTTAAAATCTTTTGAAATCCCTTGAAATCTATTAGAGCTCTTGAAAACTCTTTTAAATGTTTTAAAATACCTTTAAATGTTCAAAATTCTTTGAAATCCTTTCAAGTTATTGAAATCAATTGAAAATTCCTGGGAATCTGTTTAAATATCGTAAAATCTATTAAATTCTTTAAAATCTTTGGAAATACCTTGAAATATTTGAACGTCTTTGAAATCCTACGAAATCACTCATTTCTTGTTAATAAATTCTTTTAAATCGACAGAGATATTATAAAATCCTGTAAAATTTGATGATAAATCCTGAAATACTGGGAAATATCTTAAAATACCTTGAGAGCTTTTAATATCCCTTAAAATGATTGAAATCCTTGGAAATCTTATAAACTTACTTAGAATCCTGTCAAATTTTTTTTTTTTTTTTTTTTTTTTTTTTTTTTTTTAATATCTTCCGATATGCTAGGAAATTCTTGAAAACCCAATGAAAATCTTTTAAATCGCTTAAAATCCTTGAAATTTTTTTAATCTCTTGAAAATACCTTAACATCTTCTAAAATATCCTAAAATATGTCAAATTATTTGTAATTTTTTAAAAATCCTTGGAACATTTTGTAGTCCTGACTTGAAAATTCTTTGTAATCTTTCAGAATATCCTAAAATATTTCAAGTCCTTTGAAATCCCTTGAAACTCTTTAAAGCACTTGAAAATTCGTTGGAATTTGAAAAGAACTCTTTTCAAATGATTGAAATCTATTTAAAATGTCTTAGAATCTTCTAAAATACCTTAAAATATTTAAAATCCTTCGAAATATTTTGAAATCCCTTGAAACTTTTTAAAGCCCTGAATTTTGCCTTAGAATCTTTCAAATTCTTTAAAATTCCTTCCTAAATATTGAAATTCAAGAATTCAAGAAAATTCAGAAATACGCAGGTACATACCTGAATTCCACAGTGGTAAATTTATTGAAGAAAGTGAGTAAATGGACCCTTATATTTTTGTTAAGTGACTTGATTTTAACAATGCAACTAAAAAAATGACTTTTAAAAAAATGACTGAAATTGATTCGAAAAAAGTGACTAGAAGTGACCTCTGGTATTCCTGATTATTCTCGAGAGTTACTTTTAAAGTGCTTCTTACAAAAATTCCCTAAATTTGACAATTTCTTTTCAAAATCCTTGGCTTTTCCCTGATTTCCAGGTTTTCCCTGACCTGCGGCAAGCCTGATTAAATTTACCTGCAGATCGTAATTATCATGTGAGAATCACATCCAAATAAATGCTAATTAACTCAAATTGGTATCACATAATATTCATTGGATGAATTTTCAATATAAACATATAATTAATTAAAACAGCTTTACTAATTACTAATAAATGGTGAACGCGACTCTTGAAATTCTAACTAATGACAAACGCGTATGCACAGGAAACGACAAAGGCTCTAGATTCTAGAATAATATCCATATTGAGCTTGGACTTTGAATATAATAACTCACTCCAGAAATTTTGAACAAAAACTTGGATCGGAAAATTTAATGATTGATTCAGTAATTGGAGTGCCGAATGGAACGGAGGATGGATATTGTAGAGGACATACTATAAATGTCCAGTTACCTGCAAAGTCAGTATCAAAATGTCAATTGTATGCTGAACAAATTTAAGTTAAGGAAATAATAAATGGTCGAAGGAGTTATTATCCTAAAGAGTTATTATTAATTCTTAAATGCACTCAATGAAAGCTATTTATAATTAGAGAACAATTTTTTTTTAGTACGATTTCTTAAACCTATCTGAAACCTATTAACGATCGTAAACGATCATTAAACGTTTATAGTTAAAAATAATAAACCTAGTTTCCTTATTACGCTCTTTAACACTTTAACAACTTTTGTATCTTGTGCGAGCGTCAGTTGCTATTTTCTAGTAAAAACGATATAATTTCATCCGGTTAAGTTTCCTTCGTTTGAACAATTATCTCGTGAAAGAAATCTATTTACAGCATTGTATACAATTATCCGCTTTTTCTCTTTCAAGATGTCAGGGATCAGTTCGTTTTATTTTTTACCTAATCCCCTTTTTTCTCCTTAAACTTGAAAAATCTCCTTAAAACACCTAAAATTGAGAATTTTCACCAAATTTCCCCCTTTTGTTACAAAGTTTCAAAAAGAAAAAAATGAATTTTCAATGAAAAATATTAATTTTTATACAAGATTAATTTTCTACCAACAACAAAAAACGAATTTTCAACCAAAAAAGATTAATTTTTAACTAAGCAGTTGCATTTTTAACCAAAGAATATGAATTCTTAAGCTAAAAAGACAAATTTTCAACTACAATGTTAAAAATGTTTTCAATTTTAATATACATTCAATAAACATTTGTATATTAAATCTAAAACATCGGTATTTGAAATTGCGATTAAGAGACTATGTATATTAAATTTCATATACTGCATATTGATCATTTATTAAAAAACTCAGATATTTGCACTTTACACAAATTAAAAACAGTTTTGGCAGTAATGTTCAATTATAAATAATAAAACATAATATTTTTTCCTGGATAAATTTAAAGTACACTGGTTTTTAAGTAGAAAAAATCAATTAAGCAAATAATTTAAAAAACCTAACCCCCGAGCACCTGTACTCACGTTAAAATTCTAACATTCACAGCTAATTTTAGAAAAAATTTCTCCCGTGAATTAAAATTAATTCACGGTATATTCAAATGACTTTACTCGCATGTATATTAAATTTCGATCAGATTTTTTTAACAGTGTAAGAAAGATTTTGCAGTCAAGTAAGAAAAAATATTTTAAACAAATCGTGGAATTTTCAAGCCAAAAATACGAATTTTCTATATTTTAAAACAGTTGAAATTCCAACGGGAAAATGTGAATGATCAACAAGAAAGTGAATTATCAACCAAATAGCTGAACTTTGAACTAAAATCATTAAATTTGCAGACCAAAATGAAAAATTATTATGTAAAATGTTGAATCTCCAAGCAAAAAAAACAAAGAAAACTAATTTTAATTTAATTAACATTTTGTTAAATAACAGTAGTTCAACTTTTAAGCAAGTAATTAAATTTCCAACCAAAAGAGATGAATTCTTAACGAATAATATAATAGTTGATATTTAAACCAAAGAAGAATTCAACCAAATAGTTGAATGCTCACACAAAACAGATTATTTTGAACAAAACAGTTGCACTTTTAACCAAAGAAAAAGAAATTTCAACCAAAAGTGATGGATTTTCAAACCAAAAGAACCAACCAATAAAGATTTTTCTGCACAGAAAGAAAAAAAATTTCAACGAATACCATATGATATATAAAGTTTTTAATAATAAATGAAAGAGCAGTGCCCATTTGATCGCCCTCTACCTGTTTACTCTATCCCTTCTACCCAACTTCCCCTCACGCAGCTGAGGGACTACCAGATTGACTGCAGCCGACCATTGCCAGCGGGGGTCATTTGAAATTAATGGGGAATAAAATACCCAACATAAAATTTCTTTATTTTTAAATTAGAACCTTGGAAATATTATATTCAAAATGTGCGATTTTAGGTTATTCCAACTTAATGTTTCTTGCCTTAATGAGTTGAAAATTAGAAGAAGACATTACAGAAATTCCGACAGATTGTGTTGTTCATAAATGTAGGAAAATTAGGATAAAGGTAGAAAAATTCAGCTAAAAATTACGTAATTTTCCATTACAATTACAGCACTTTGTATAATACATTGTACCTGAAAATTTTGAAACTTTTAACTTGCAGGGCTTGCCACTTCTATTTTTCAACTTATCAAGGCAAGAAACATACCGTTGGAATCGCCAAAAATCTTGGATTTCAAATATAAAATTTCTAAATTACTAATGGCAAAAATAAGATGTTTCGCATTTACTACCTCATTAAGTACAAAGCACCTCCGCTGGCAAGGGTCGGCGACAGCGGTCAGGAGAACCTTCAGCTGCGTGAGGGGATGTTGGGTAGTGGGAGTAGATCAAACAGGTAGACGGCGATCAAATGGGCACTGCCCAAATAAAATCCCGTCCAATACCCTTTTTGCGGAAAAATCTACCGAAAAAACTACTGACCCGGTATGATCCCTGACATGTTAAAAAATATGAAAAAAAGGGTATACTTTTGTGGAAGAAAATAAAATTGTCCGACACGATTTTTCCATGAATCTTCGTCAAATTCATCCTCGTCAGCATCGTAGTCGTCAAGCGAGAAAATGAAGAGAAAAACCGTAAAGTATGGTGAACATAAAAACGTGTTGACACTTGCAGAAAACAAGACGTGGCACAATCGATTTTGCTGCATCATGAGACACACTGTCTCGATGTGCTGTATTTTCCCATTTACGATCTCATGTTGGTAAAGATATACTTACGGATTTACAAGCTTCTTCAAATGTAAATCAGACTTGGGGGTTATAAAAAAGTGAATGGATATGCAACGAGAATCAGATACCATGCTTGCTCTAAGGTATTGAGGTCACATAAACTCGAGCAGTTTTATTTACTTCCAGTGTCCACTGCAAACCCCAGAAACTAGTGCAAACTTTTCGTGTTTTCCTTTCAGCGCTTTTATTAATTATTCACGATTGCAGATTCCCATGTGTTTACATGTAAATTCGGATACATTTAAATGCAGATTACAATGTGTCTAGATCTAAAGAAATCCGAATGATAAAAACAAAAATAGTGAACAAAATTTACACCCCATGGCATAAATTTTAGTGTCATGCTTCAAATAATAAAATATAAAATGTAAAAAGTGTAGTATTTTCAAAGATGTAGTAAAAAAGTTATAAAATTAGTAAAAGAATGAAAATTAAGAATGTACAGCAGCAGGGTGGCCGCAAAAACTTATCATCAAAATTGCCTGACTTTTCCCTGATCAATTTTTCATTTTCCCTGGCAATTAAAATTCGAAGGCCAGAATCCAAATTTTCGACCAAAAAAGCTGACTTTCAGACCAAAATAATTTAATTTTCAACAAAATAATTCAATTATCAAGAAAATAGTAAAAATTTTAACCAAATTGTACGATTTGAAAACTAAAATTGTTTAACTTCGTCCAAAAACAGTTGCAGTTTCAACTAAATAATTGAATTTTTTAGGAGACAGTAAAATTTTCAAGAAAGAATGATGAACTTTCAATCCAAAAGGAGAAATTTTCTGTCCAATAGACGAATTGTTCAATAAAACAGTTTAATTTTCGACCAAAAAAGATTACATTTAACAAAATAGTTGAGTTATTAACCAAATACTGGAATTTTTTAACAAACAAATAATTTTAAATAAAATAGACAAATTTTCAACCAGACATGAGTTTTTAACTAAAATTATGAATCTGCAACCAAAAAATTAAATTTTCAAGAAGTAGTTCAATATTTAACCCAAAATACAAATTCTTAACCGAAAAGACTAATTTTGCACAAAACAGTAGAATTTTCAACTCCCAAATATTAATTTTCTACCAAAAGACGAATTTTTAAAAAACTAGTTTAATTTTC
>CAKNWT010270729.1:2036-12362 GCA_932066315.1 Andricus coriarius
GTAGGATGAGTAACGAAAACGACGGAAAATTTGTGTACGCAGTTTTTCTATAAACACTATAAAAAGCATAGAAATGAAGAAAGACGAGAAAAAGCAAGAAAGAAGTGGGGAGCTCTAGTGTATACCAAAAATTCGAGTAACTAGCCTCCTGGAGGGGGTTTTGAAAGTCGCATTCGTTTTCTTTCTTTACTTATTTTTTTTCTCTTATTTTTTGATGAATGACTATAGTTTCATGTTTTCTTGTGCTTTGGTCGCTGTTCATTCTGGAATGATTTTTTATTTTACTATTATATTTGATTGTCTTGTGTTCAGTAAGTGATATTTTTCCTGATACAAGAAAGGTGTTCATTTCACAAGACGCAAGAATATTCCTCGTTTATGACCGGGTCAGATGACGGACTCATCGGTTGTATAACGATTGGCTTTGCGGATGATGCATAATTAGCAGTCTTCTTTTTTAATTCGAATTATTTTCCTTCAACGGTGGTGCCATATCGTATGAATTAATCGACTGGACCTGAGATTTTCTCTTAATTAAATCTTACACTGATGCGTTAATTAAATTCATTGAAACTTTACAGTAGTAGTGCAAATGTTTATAGTAGGCGTGCCTTTGTGTGCGCAGACAATACGCATAATTATCATAATGAAGAGACATTTCACATAATAAAACTGATAATTATAGATATTTCACTGTCTTTTTATACAACTTTCTTTTCATAATCAATTTCCTTTTCACGAAAGTTACACACCTCTTTAATATTTTCAGTATATGAAAATATATAGAAAATTAAATTTTAAATGCAACATTCCATTTGAAATAGAGTTCAGTTTTAAATCTAGATGGCCAAAATGTTTCTTGATATGCAAGGAAATCTTTACATTTCAGAAGAAATAAGCGAAAGCAGGATCTTTTGCCGTTCCGCGTCATTAACATAAAAACATTCGAGAAGGTCGTTTGAGTAAAAACTGCTTTGAACTTGATATATCATTTCATTTACAATTGTTTTAGTTTTTATCGAAGTGTAAATAAAGTTTACGTTATTTAAAACTTACGATTACATATCTAAATAATGTGTTAACAGATTTTTTCACAGCTCCTCTATTCTTTATTATAATTGTAATTGGACGGGCGCCCTTGCGCGCTTCATGCGCAAACCCATCATTTCATATATTTTGGTACCTCCATGCTATACTCTCCAATCTGGAGTTAGCAGTCTAAACTCTCCAATCTCGTTTTGTGCTGGCCCGTAGGGCCACGTGAACATAGCGGCGTTAGGTGCCAACACAAAACGATATTGGAGAGTTTAGACTGCTAACCCCAGATTGGAGAGTTTAGCATGGAGGTACCAATTTTAGGTTGTTTTTAATGTGTTTGTAATTTAACCCTTCGATGGCACACTGGGGTCAAAAAGACCCCAGGCATTTTCAGCCTTATTTAATCCCTTCAACATTTGAAAAAGGTACTTATATGGTTATTAAAAAAAAAAGTTATTACTTTTTTGTACAAAATGTTATTTTTTTGCTATTTTTTAACTTCTACAATCCTTTTCTCATATTTAAAATAAATTTTAAACTAAAAACCCCACAGCATTCTTTGAAGTAACTATCCAAGAGTTTGCACAAAATTCAGCTACTCAAAATAATGAATTGGCTCTTTGCGGGAAGCCTTTTTTGCTTGGGGTCAAAAAGCCCCCAGTATGCCAGCTATGTTACGCGTCGGGAAGTGTGCCATCGAAGGGTTAAAAATCTAATTAGAAGTAATAGAAATTTTTAATTTAATCCAATCAATCTAGATTTTTCTCTTAATTCTTAATTCTAATTTAGGTCTATATTTTTATTCAGAGTAGTTAGGGCGGCTAGATACTTGATAGGCAGGTAGGTTTGGTGGGCAGATATATAGGGAGGGTATCGATTTCTGAGAACGGTAATATTTTTTGTTAAGAATTAAAAATATTTGTAATATGAAGAGAATAATAAGAATGAGAAACAGGATAATGAAACAATAATCTTAAATATGTAAATTTTCTCATTTCAGGTCTGATGATGGAGTCAGAAAAAAAGATTTTCGAGATGATGAACAAAAAAGCAGCAATGTCCAAATACTGGATGCCCTTAGTTTGGGCAACGAATATCATCAATAGGGCAAGAAAGGAAGCCCTGATCACTAGTGATCAAGTAGTGCAAACTCTTCTTGTGGAACTCAGTGACATTAGAAAAAGACTTGGAGCGCTCATTGGCTATGACACAGTTTGTGTTCCTCTAGTTTATACTCAGGTAATTTTTTCTTTGCTTTTTTGTTATCTGCTTCTTACTGTCATTTATCTATCATTAATAGCAGTGTGGATAAACAGACAAACAATTTTTTTTATACTGCGCACAGATTCAAAATTGTATGCCTTTATTAAACTTAACAAAATTAATTCGCGTTATTTTTGACAAAAATAAAGTATGTTATTGAGTCACGAAGTCTTTGTTATTTTGTCCACCTGAACAATGACAATTATCATTACATGCTGCACAAATGGACTCGATAAGTATGCGCTATGCATACGAATGATGATCAAAGCCTCAAACTCTATTGATAATACAGCATTGTATTTTTCAAGCGCATACTTCACGTTTTTTAGCAAGTCTAAGAATACATTCACTGTTCTAGTACTACTAAATCGAAAAAATAATAGTTTTTCTTTACTAGAAATTCTCAAGCCAAGAAATAATTATTGCCTCATATTTTTTATTAAGGACATACATCTGACGTAATATAATCAAAGTTAGGTTTGGTAAAGAATTTTTTTAGGGCGTTCTAAGATTGTAAACCTAAATAAGCTAGTATTTTCTTGAGACTTGGTCTAAGTGGCCGCAAAAAAATCAGGTCTATCCTAGATTTAGATCTATGCTTAGAACTAGGTTAAAACATGTCCTCATGTCCACCTAACTTTTATTACTTAAAAAAAGTTGCATTCATTTTTACGCAAATTTGACGAAGAATGTAGTATTTTTAACAAAAATAGTATTAATTTAAGAATCCAGTGAAAAATTGATCGATAATTTTATATTATTTCGAAAAAATGTCATAAAAGATACTGTAGATACCGTAGGTAACATCTAATTTCGATGAAACAGCTACATCGAACTGTTCTATGGACAATATCTGCAAGGGGCACCGTAGAAAAAAAATCACTAGTAAAAAGAACAACTAGAGATTCAATTTTGTTTTAGGTCAATTTCTTACGAACTCATTTTGAGCATCAGTTATGTACGCTCTCTTGATCAATGTGAAAACTGAACAACAATTGAATTGCTTTAAATATTCGTATTACTCAATATGAACCAATGATGGTTCAATTTTGTTTCAGTAGGTACATTTTGACTCCTTTTCTTTGTTCAAAATGAACTTTTTTTCTGTGTAGTTCAAGGGTTGGAAAGTTCCTCAAATAATTTCCCCGAACATGGTTATATTACTGATTAATACACACCATAATCATTTTTCTGGTCATCTGGACAGAGAGAATAATGACGAAAAGAATCAGAGAAATAACAGAAGTGAATTTTTTTGCGGGTAATTTTGAAATAGATACAGTTGCATTTTTTCGCATCGAAACAAAACAAGATTCAATACAGTTGACATGGTAACCATTTCCAATGTGGTAGGTTGATCTGAACACGTGAAGTTAATTTTTGTTACAGGTAAAGATCACTCTGAAATCACTGTAAAGATTACATTTTGTTTTTCTGTGATGTTTAATGCTTTCCGGATCTCCAGATGTAATTTAATTGTCAACAGCTGTCTATTAGCTTATGTTAAATTTAGAACATTTTAGTAATCCTCATGGGTCGCCTCACCATTGCCCGTTAGAAATATATCTGGGTGGCTAACGACGCGAATGACGCATGTTCAGGTGGGAAAAGATTGGGCTTTTTATACTAGGGGTATGGCTTGGATTGAATGACTAGGGGTAGGGGAGAGTGGGGTATGGTGTCTGTGCGGGGCACGGTGACTTTTACAAATAATGCTCGTGTTACTTGATTTTCACATTATTTTTTTCACATAAAATAGCTTTTTCAAGTACCAAAGAGAGCTATTTTACGTAAAAAAACTAATATGAAAATGAACCAACACGAGCATTAGTTGCAAGAGTCACCGTGCCCCGCACTGACACCATACCCCGCCTTCCCCTACGTAGGATGAAAAAATGTTTACTTATAATGATAATTTTTATAAATAACTTTTACTAAGAAACACTGAACATTATAAATTGTTAATTCTATAATGGATATTTCGTCATTACAATTACTTACTTGTATGGACACTGTAATACTTGCTTATGAAAAATTGTCTTCTATTATTATTCGTTAATTTTATAATGAAATTATATGATGAAATGCACATTCGACATTTACAGATAAAAAGAGATCGTTCTTTCTTTTAATTTTCCTTAGATTATGTTGCCAGTGAAATTTAGAATTTAGTAATGAAAATTTGTCATTTGATATAATTTGATAATTTTATAAACAAATTAAATATAAATAATTTGTTCTCGAGAGCAAATTATTTATTAGTAATTATTAATATTATTTATTCAATTAATTATTAAATTAGGATTCTATTTGTCCTTGAATGAAGTTACCAGTGATAGCAGTGATTATCATTATTTTAGTAATTCTCAGCAATTTTTGTAATTTTAAACGAAATTCGTCCACAAAAAAGCAACTGTTCAGTACTAGGGTATACCATTTGTATATATCACTGACCTTAGTCACTAAATTAATTATTTATGTTTTTAAGTATAATATATACATTACATATAATATAGATATCAGATAAAGAATTATTTTTTTTCTTAGAGAACAAAAATATTGTGGGACATGGTCATTTTGTCAATATATTTGCTTAAACATTAATGTACACGCAAAGCAATAACAAAATGGACTCCCTCGGTTTTCGCTTAAAATTTTAATATTGATTATTTATTTATCAGTTAAAAATTACGGGTTGTATACTATTTTGACCATTAAAATTTCTGGACATTTTAGAAATTTGAAAATGTCACAGGACTTAATATTCCATCCGAGTTTTTCTAATTAGTCGGAAATACATGTAATTTATATAAATAACATTGTATTTATATAAATTACTATTAATTAACGTTAATATTGAAAAACCTAATAGAAACGTAAATTAAAAAAAAAATATAAAAATATTAATCTGTTACAAAGTTTGAAAATATGGAATGATGTTATAAATTACTACTTTTTAATACACTATAAAATTAAGTCAGTAAAATCCGTTACTGATTCAATTCAGTTTTCCACACCAGTCAGGGAATAAAATCATTTAAGATTTTTACTGATTATTCAGTCAAACGTCGGAGTTATCAGTGAATACTGTTACTTGTTTGATTCAGTGGCGTTCTTTTTACTGATTCAATTTCAGAGAGTAGTCTACGTCTTACTTTAATAGCAACAGAATACAAAAAATTACTTTAATACTTTTTTTCTCACTTTATATCCTGCTTTGTGAAACAATTATCAGTGACATAATTACTAGATGATTCCACATAAATTAATCAGACGGTATTCTCACACATGCAATTTCATGATGATTGAATGATGTCACTTTTAGTAAACTTCTCTGTGAAGTGGCTTTTCTTATTTACGGGAGGCTAAAGGAATTATCAGAATTTATCCTGGCACGTAGTTCCGATTACCTTTTGCGGCAATATTGCACGACTCCTTCCCTGATGCTACGTAATTACGCATACTTACTACCTGTGGACTATACACGTGCATACATTGTAATGAAAAACAAAAATCACGTGTGTGCTGAGAAAGCCTCATTTCTGGAAAAAAAAGAAAACGTTTCCGTAAAACAAATTATGGAATTATTTTCTGAATATATACATCACAAAGTAATTTTTACTACCTAGAACTAATATTTTTTGTTATTACTCTTATAACTAATTAAAAATTAATAATATTTACTACTCATTATTACAAAAATAAAAAATAAATTCAGCATTAAAGTTTCCAATTATAACTTTTAAAATCCTTTAAAATTATAAACAAAATTAGAATTTAATTCTGGAACTGTATTTTCAAATATTTTAATTTGCTTTACCAAGTATTTAATTAATATATGCATTACACTACTATGTGAAAAATAATATGGCATGTTTAAAACAGGTAACGCAATAAGGAATTTAGTCCAAAGAATAAATACATATCTTATTATTATTGTTAACTATTTTTGTTAAATAGATATGTAAAAGACAATGAAAATATTATATTAAATTATATTTCTACTTAAATATTCTGTGTATTTAATATTATTATTAAATTTATTTACTGTTGAAAAGTAGTTAATACTGATTTAATATAAATGTTTTGATATAATTACGATTTTACTTTATTGTAATTATTTTTATCCACATCTGGCGCAATATTTAAGCTTAACTTGGGAAAATGGTTTGTATTTGCAATTAGACGACGCGCATCGCATTGTGCAACGATAATTATTCATCAGCAAACCTCCCTAATTGTCGGGTTATGTGCCATTATTTTCACGACGTAAAAGATCCTCCGTAATTCTGTCATGATAATGTACATGACTTGAGGATCCTGTGCTACTGTTATTCTCTTTTCAATGACTCTAGGAATCATGTTTTCTCGGCTTTAAATTATTAAACGCTAAAAAAACATTTTAACATTATTTTTCAAATTTCAAATTTTTAATTTATGAATTAAACGAAAGTCAAGGAGTATAAATGAAGAAAATTATTCATAATGTTTACTTCATCATACATTGTTGGTAAGCTCATGTGGGTTGGTTGCTCCTTTTACTTGACTAGAATCAATTCTGAACAAGCGTGTAGCAACAAAAATGCATGAAAGAAAGAAAGACAATATTCTTGGCCATGGAAAGTCTTTCAAATTTAATATGAAATGGCAAACATGATGTTTTGATCAGACAGTGGTACAAGGCTAGTTGACGTCAGGCTCGAGCACAAACGGAGAAACTACGAAGGGACATAAGCGTCATGTTTGCAAAATTGAAAATATTGGCTGAAAAAATCAGTTAATTTAAACACATACACTTTGTGATAAAAGGATTTTTGTATACTGTCTTTGTTTCAAAGTTTTATCTAGTTTAATGAAAACAGATTTCGCATTTTAATTCAGCACTGATGTATCTCGGAAGCATGTTATTTTTCTTTATTGGAACATAGTTTTTTTAACTGTAAAAGTCGCGTTTATGCTATTTCGAAGTGCCATCCTTAATTTATTAATTATTAAAAGTTTTACTTTATTAATATTCTTTCCTGATCGAATTAAAATAAATTAGTTGATAACAGTTTTAGTAAACGAGGATAAGTAGAAAGGGAGAAAATGACATTGGAGAGAAGAAGAGGAAAAGGATTTATAGTGAAAACTACAACAAATAGAAGTAAAGAAATTTAAAATAGTTGGGGTGGATATATGTAGAAAACATTTTTTATAAAAAGAGGATGTATGGATACAAAATAAGAAGTAGAAATAATTGGAGATTTTAATGTTGGGAGATTAGGACTGGTGAAAAGTTGGAGGGTAAGGGGCAAACGCGACGAGTGAAGGTGAGGAAAATCAAAGGCTTAAAGAATAAATATGGACAGAAATAAGTTACCGAAAAGCCTGGAAGATATGGGATGGTATATTATAGATGGTAGTATAGAAATAAAAGCATTATGTTATAGGATATATAATGAAGTAAGGCAGGAAATAAGCAGGCGGGGATTTGTAGGCGGGATTTCGGGAAAAATCCCCGTGGGTCGGTACTATTTTAAGCAATTTGGGCCGCATGATTTGCAAGATTGGGCCGCTTACTGATCCTCAACCATTCGTTTTAACTATTTTTCCTGGGCGGATTTTCTGTATTAATTCGGCCCTGGAAATAAGAAAGTTAAGAATAGCATACAAATGAGAGGAAAAAGAGAATATTGGTAAGAAGAAGGAATAAAAAGGTTTAAAGAAAAAGTAAAAAATGCTGATTGAAGTAGAGAGTGGTGAATAACGTAATGGAGAAGCTGACAGGTAGGAGGGTGGAAAAATAAAAGTAAAGAGAAAAAAAGTTTGTTAAAACTTAAGGGAAATAGAGAAGGAAGAAAGAATAGTAAGGAAATAGAGAAAAAAGACAAGGAAACAGAGAAAATGAAAAATTAGATACGATCGATTGCAAAAGAGAAAAGAAGGAATATAAATAATTTGTGCAAAGAAGAAAAGAACACAAATATTTGAAAAGGAATCAGAGAAGGCGCGATGGTAGGTAGGATACAATGATGTATTGGAGGGAAGAGAAAATAGGAAAAGAGTCCGTGAAGAGATTTAAATGCAGAAAAGAAAGAAAAATACTTATAAGGAGGGCTTTAAGAACAGGGTAAAGTGGCTGCGAGAAAGTATCGAAAGAGATAAAGAGGTAGATATTAGAAGGGAGGATATAAAGAAAGCGATAAGGAAACTAAGAGATATATAAGGGGGGGGGGGGGGGTCTTGAATGACGTTAGGAAATATGAAGGGACAGAATTGCCAAAATGGACAGGCGGAAAGAATGTGTAATATAGAGTGGGCAGATGGGGCAAGAAGGGTTAGGTAAGAGTAGCCCTTGTGTTAATTTTTATTAAACCAATTAATAGCAGATACATATATAGGAGAAGAAATACGTACATAAGGGAAATAGTGAAAAGTGGGAGTATAAAAGCCAGGTGCAAAAGTTATAGATCAAGTATTCTGTTCCTGCAAAATATGCCGGATTTTAATTTCCTCGTCCGGCAAATTTCGCCGGATTTTAATTTTCTCTTCCGGCATATTTTATCGTGTACTAAATTGAATGCCAAAGAATTTATTATGAATTCCAAACCATTTATTACTAATTCCAAACAACTCTAGATTAATTGAACTAGTTAAAAAATTAATTTTTGCAAAAATATGTCGAACATTAGAAAATTAAAGGGAGATCTTGATGACAGGTGGAGGTTATGTTTCATTCCAGATTTTAATTTTCTCTTTCGGCATATTTTTAATAACGTCATAATTTTCCGTAAATTGTCATAAATTTTCACAACTTTCGTAAATTTTCACAAATTTCATATTTTCCACAAACTTGATGAATTTCAACAAATTTCATAAATTTTTACAAACTTCATAAGTTTCAAGAAATTTGATCCACAATAATGATGAATCTCCATAAATTTAAGAAATTATGGTAATTCATCAAACTTTCCATATATTTTTAAAATTATGGTAATATAGATGGAAATACATCATAATTTAAGGAAATTTTAGAAATTCATGGTAATAAATCGGTAACTTTTGTGACCAGTTACAGGGTTGCCCTCCCGCCCCCACCCAAAAAGTTGGAAAGGGGTAGGGGTTTAAACCAACATTATTTCTGTAACCATTTACATGGGTGCCTTATCGGAAGAGAAAATTAAGATCCGGCAAAACATGCTAGAACAGAAAATTGAAATCCGGCAAAATATGCCGGATCCGTAAACACTACGAAAGTAATGTATGTAGTTTAAGGGTGTTTTTTTTTAATTTGAGACATCGAAATATCTAAAAAAAAAACGCATCCTATGAAAAAATATCCATAATAAAAACTTTTTATTTTCGAGGGGGAAAAGCAACTTGAAAAAAATGTACCCCACCCAACCCTTTCAGTGGGGGTAAATTTGTAATTTCAAAGAGGAACCCCAATTTTTTATCACAGATTTAGATTCTCCTTCATGAAATACATAAGTTTTATTCGAAGACTTTTTTTCGATTCGCGATAGATGGCGCTGCAATTGCGAAAAATGTAATTGTTGGTTATTTCAAGGACTTCGGTGAGTCCCACTTTGCCTCTCACCAAAATACACACTGGTTGCGTGAAGTTGAGCATCAGCGTCCATGGTCCGTGAATGTTGGGTGTGCAATAATTGGAGATCAACTTATCGGTCCGTATTTTATTGATGGAAATTTGAACGGTGCATCGAAGTGCGAGGATAACATTTTGAGCACTTATGGTAAAATGTTAATCGAAATCAACCACCCCCATGGTGAGAGGTGAGTGGACTCATCAAAATCAAGCACCCCCGATGGTGAGAGGCGAGTGGACTCACCGAAATCAAGCACCCCCGATGATGAGAGGCAAGGGGAGTCACCGAAATCAAGCACCCCGATGGTGAGAGGCGAAGGGATTCACCGAAATCAAGCAACCCGATGGTCAGAGGCGAGGGGACTCACTGAAATCAAGCACCCCGATGGTGAGAGGCAAGGGGACTCACCGAAGTCCTTAAAATAATCAACAAT